>CM072248.1:44450913-44469508 GCA_036851935.1 Coregonus suidteri | reverse complement strand
CCCCCACTTTCCAGCCCATTTAAACTTAACATTTAAAACATCATCAAGTCACCTATGCTAGTATAATACAGTGACAAACTAAGATTTACCAAAAACGATTTATCTACTCAAAAGTATATGACATATGATGTGGCTGTCCACATCATAAACGTGCGCGTCGTGAGTGTTCGGGCGTGCACCCTCGTACAAGTAGAAAACATGTAGCTCTCACCTACTGGTAGAGAACCGCCAAGACCATCCTCCTCTCGTTCATGTTGACTAAATGGTCTATCATGATGTCATACACTAACAGGCCTTTTATTTGTTGTTGTCCTAAGCAACCGGCTAAAATGCGCGCTTAGACTAACTTTCTTTCAGAATGGGCAATGTCAGCTAGTTAACATTAGCCTACTAAGTCTAGCTACATATTGAACTTCCATCCTGTCAGGGCCAGAGGCACACTGTAATGAATTAATGGTTGGATCAGAATCGCCATTATAGATCATTGGCCAGTATGGAGAATTAAGTAAAAACCACAAGTCCAAATCCCTATTTGCCATCCCTGGGCTAATTATGAATAGAAAGGGGACAATTGTAGCTAGTAGACTAGCCACTGTGTTGCGAAGAAATCACAATGTGAGAGCAAAACAATGAGGTATGCTCTCAATGCCATTGTGATAGGAGTGACGCCAATCCCAAACTGGCTATCCTTTGACACTTTATTTGGTGCGCCAGGACCATTCACTGTTGAAGCTCACTCAGTTTTAGCTCATGTCCTGATTGGCTATTATTTTATACTTTTTTTTATCAAGGGAGGCCAACTGCTCGCTGGCTTCCCTTGCATGCAATGCTACGGGAGGCAACAATGTCATACTCTTTGGGACCAGACAGCATCAGATAGATGCGCCTACACATACAGAGACAGAGGGGGCGCTGTTTCGCTCACTTGGGATGCTTTCGCCGGTGAGATTTTGTCTTGGTAAATTTTTTGGGGAAGTCTGGGTTCCCTTGGCATCCATGAATACACACCACTATAGACTACTGAGTTTCCAACCCAGATATTATGTAGAGGCGTCTAGTCTATAAATGAACAGTCTGCTTGCATTTATGCATTGAACTAATAATAAGATTATAATAGGACTATCAATGGCACTTTGCTGCGTCTCCTACGTAGGAAGTGAGGGCCAAATAGCCTATGTCCCCCCCATACATTACATTCCGGACTGTCCAGTGAGTGCCTGGTTCTATATAAATAGCTATGGTGAATTCAGAAGAGTGGGACAATCATATAAACGGGACAGCTTAACTCCTGACCATCAATTTATTGGTCTGACACTAGAAAATCTAAACTATTGCTACTAAGCCTTTGCAGAGAAACCCACATGATCAAAATCACATCACTTTGTGGGGTGTGACATCATACACATGTTAAGGTTATAAAAAAAGTTATAAATAATGCAAAATCTGCAAATTCTGATGTAAATGTGCATACGGTGTACTGGTGCATCAAAACGCATAAAAAAAATGACAATATTATGTAATTCAGCATTTGTTTTTTTGTTTTACCACAGTAGGACAGCATGGAGAAGCTAAGACGGGACCTTATAGGCTTTTCCAATGGAGGAAAGAGATACAGTGTATGTTTGGGACCCCCTGTACTTCGGTTAGGCTGGGCTCTGGTTCTTTTAGTTCTACAGTATATCCTGTTCATGTTTTATTGTAGTCATTTTATTAGTACTGTTATTTGTATTGTTATTTGTACTGTTATTATTTATTGAACTGCATTGTTGGTTAAGGGCTTGTAAGTAAGCATTTCACTGTAAGGTCTACACCTGTTGCATGTGACAAATACAATTTGATTTGATTTGATTTAGTACTGTTATTTGTACTGTTATTTGAGTGAAGTCAGAAAAAGTGGGACCTTTTTGCGTTTCCGTCTTCAGATATCTACCCAACATATTAGCTCAACACATGATACATTTCGGAAATCCTCAGATGTTTCATAATCACACAATATTTGAATTGAATTGTCATTGGGGCACCATTAGGACATTAATAATGGTGACCCAGTTCATCCAACCTGCTGTCCCAGGAATCCAAATGCCAACTGAACGCATGATTTTGACTCAGTGTATACAAATGGGTGTGTCATGCCTCCTGTGAATATGATATCAACATTTTGTTTTTTTTGTGTGATTAGAAAACATCTTGAGGATTTCAGAAATGTATCCTGTGTTGGGCTAATATGTTGGATAGATGTCGAAAGAGATTACAGAAGACGGAAATGTCCCTCTTATTCCTAATTCACCCTATAGCCTTTATCTCTGTATGGAAGGTTAACCCAATCAATAGATCACCAATTCATTATATTAATAATAAACATTTACATTTAGATATTGTCATTAATATCATGAATTTGGTGTAGGCCTACGATTTATAGGGCTAATGAAAGATAGGCTATGTGTGGTCATGAGAGTATACAGTAGATTATCAGAGAATTCTGTTATCACAATTTCAGAGTCCATCTTTTATACACACACACACACACACACACACACACACACACACATACACAGACACACACACACATACACGCACATGTTCTTATCATAGTCTACTCCCTGCTCGGGCAGGCTGCTTTCCTCAGTTATCGCCGTTCTCACAATATCCTGCAACATGTTTCATACTCTAACGGTTTCTCTTCTTCTTCGCTGTCCGGCCCAACTCCCACTCACATTGCCAAACAGCAACACAATGTAATCTCAACTTGCCCTACGCTCACACATTACCAGGTAGTAGATTCTAACACATCTCACACAGTTTCGGAGTGTAATAATTAGTCACTACCAAGAAAGTACTAATCATACTTAAAACAAGAACATTTCACAACTGTATTTAAGGGTGGAACATTTAGTCATTACTTTTAACCTGTATATATATTTTAATTTCTATATCACCCTTTGACTAAATTATCCACACTTTAATACAAAATCATTACAATTACTTTTAAACTAGAGATTTATAGTTCTAGGAAAACATCCAGTCACAGTTCTTCGTTAGATTTTCACTGCAACCTTCATACATTAGAACTAATAAAAGTTTAATCCAGTCTCAAACTATCTGAATCGTCATCGTCCTCCACCAAGCCTGGTGGTTCATATTCTTCATTCCTTAGGTCGGAGTCCGAGATTGGGCCGTATCTCACCATCTGCTGTGATACTGCATCCTCCAACGCCTTTCTCACCAACCCTCGGACACAGGGAATAAGACAACATCCACAAAGAACAAGCATACCCATACAAGCTATAGCTGCACCCAGAATAGTTGCAACAATAGCTTTCCATTATCCAAACATATTATCAAACCAACCAGATGTATTCACCCCTGAGTTCTCAGCCCATTCTTCATTTAATGCCGTGAGACCAGCCAGTGCTCTAGTTGGTCTGAGATTCCCTTCACTGCATCCCTTGTCTAATTAACGAACCTTTGTAGATGTAATTCATCCAGCCAACATTTTTATTAATTGTAACCCACCAGAAAAACGTTGTTGTAAACCCTTCTCCAATTTGATCTGCAATTCGCATTACTTTGGTGTCTATAACATTGATAATCTCCGGGGGGTCATGGTGAATTGGGGTGCCTTAGTGGTTATCCTTTTTTAGAGTGGTTATTTTAATATCAGAACAATTAGGTGAGGTTTTGGTTTGATCCCAAATCTATCACACAAGAGAAACATGGTCTGAGGCATAGGTGCAGTTAAAAGGTGGCCTACCTGTTGAACAGGCATAACAATTAGTTTTGACCCAACGCCCTAGCTGTGTAGTTCATCCACCTTACCCAGAAGTTCTCATTTGAAATTCCTTCTACTTCTCCTTGGTTTCATTTCCTGTATGAGGAAATATTCTACCCTTGGTGGTTTAGTGCTATTTAGGATTCCTTCTCTGAGGGCCTTCCAAGGGGTGTTAGACTAGTTTTTGATACCTCTGGTGATAACATTGGATCTACCTGCTGATCTGTCTCAGAGGTGGAAGATTAATTTCTCTCCTGAAAAATGAACCTCACACATGTATCTGCCCTTGCTCATCAACACAGGCCCAATAGTTCCTTGCTATGTCATCTTGCATAATTGACTTTACCGTTATCACCAGTTCCGTTTTACATTTATCATGGGTTTGTTTAATTCCCCATCGGTGTACTGCGTCCATCCCATTCTCATAGTATGTTCCCCAGGTATGTTTAAACACCCTTGCCCAAGGACATAAGCGTTCCCCAGTGCAAATGTATTTACCATACCTTCTAGACCTAACTTTCTTGTACACGCCCCCAAAACCTCCTAACTTTTCATGGGAGAAGTCGAATGGTATCTTGAAGCCCCCATCTTGTCCTAAACTGACTTTAACTATAAAATAAGCATTCCCCCCAATAGTCTTTCTTGGTTTCAGTATTTCTACGAGATCGAATCAGTGCCTTGGTATTATTTTGTTCATCATTTCCCTGTTTAGGTTGACCTGGATTAATCCATAATATGGTTAACACGATGATGCAGCTCAGAGTCTCCCAAATCCCCAAAAACCGCCCATCCCAATCCTGTCCCTGTCCCACCTGCCTGGTACTTCCCCATACCCACACCTCTAGGAACCCCCCAGTGATGAAAGGTCGGGGTAGGGTTTCTTCGTTAACAGAGTTTACCCCCGAACCCTAGTGGTTCAGTTCTTCTCTTTAACTCTGTGTGTGTTCAACGGTGTTGGTATGTGGGCCTACCTTTTTGCAGTGGGTAACGTGGACCCAAGTGGCTCTCTCAGCTATTCTTATAGCGAAGGCAGTTACCAATAGGACTTGGTATGGTCCCTCCCAGTGTGGCTTCTTTCGATCCTTTTTCCTCAACGATTGGATCCACACCCAGTCTCCAGGTTGTATACTATGAGTCACCTTCTCCTTTAATTCTCCTGTAGGACACAAATTCTAGACATACGGGTATGGTTACGAACAATTTTCTCATGTGTTCTGCTAGTGTATTCTCTAGTTCTTTGTCTGCCTGTTCTGGTCCTGCCAACTGTGGCATTCTGTAAGGTCTTCCAAACACTTTCTCAAAGGGGGGACAACCCAATTTATCTGGTGTTACCCTAATCGTCATTAATACTATCGGTAGACATTGTACCCAATTCTTCCTTTCACTCCGTGATAACTCTATAAAATCAATTTCCAATTGCTGGACTGTCTATCTTGGTGATTATTCTGTGCACAGATGACGCATCTGGAACCCCAAAATATATTTCTTTAGTAATTCGTTATACCATAGCCACAAAGTGTTTCCTAACCTGCTCTACCATCCCCCCTATTGACACATTTCTTTACCCATGTGTCAATATTTCCGCATATCAAAACAGTGACTTTAATACATTTAATAATTTATCCTTATGCCAGACATTATCTCGTAGGATTGCCCCTTTCTTTATAGTATGAAAATGTATGCACTCACCAACTGTAAGTCGCTCCGGATAAGAGCGTCTGCCAAATGGCCAAAATGCAAAATGTAATCAAGAACATAGGAAATATCTGTTTCCCCGTATATTGTTCCTGTCATCCTTCTTAATGTCATATTTCACTCATTTGCCAATATAATCCCTTACTTCGTATAAGTAAGGAGTGATATTTTTATCCAGGCATCTATTTAAAAAAATGTTTGATACGTTGTCTCCTACTGTCCCTTCATTAAATTCACTAAACCTATAAATAACAAGCCCATAACCACCTTCCGGTAATCTACTGATTTAAACCTGTTGCATTAATTTATTAAAATATAAACCTATTGTTTACTTTGGGGCCCTAGTTCCACTTCCACTGCTGCGTGGGTGTTGTCATAGTGAAACCATTTTAGTGCTACAGTTCTTTCTGTGGTTTTAAATAGTGCTTCCTCATAGATTGAATCTGGACCTGGGTGTTGGTTATACCAGAGAGCACAGTGTAGGTCATTGGGGGACATTTTAGTAGGGCCTGGTACCACATCATCAGCAAGTTCCATTAAGGTTCGGGGAATATCAGTTATTCCCCCCCCATAACAAGTCTTGAGTATACCAATAACATGGTTCCGCTTCCCACAGACCACCATATTGTCTCTGACTATGTGTGCTTTCATTCCCCTCTCAGTGGAAATGACGGCCACATTCAACTTAGTCATTACATCACGTCCCAGTAAATTTACCGACACAGCTTAGATATCAGGTTGGGTATGGTTTCCTCTCCTCCTGATTGGTCATGTTTTAGGGTTATTGGGGCTGATAACCTTTCAATAAATTGATGACCAGAGGCAGATCGCACTATGATTTCTCCCCATCAGTCCTCACTCCCTCTGGTTTGTCTGCTGAACAGATTCCTGTCCTGCAAGCCCCTGTATCGCATAGGAATGTAATGTTCTTACCCATTACTGTCAATGTCAAATAAGGTTTCTGTTCCTGTTGAAGTGCCAGGTCAATAGTAGCCAATTCAAACACCTCACAACTTGGATCAATGGGCTCCTCGGTCTCTTCCTCACTAGAATCTACTCCCAGCAGAACTGACAAAAAAAAACAAAACAGGCTGTGATTTCCAGGACACTGCCCCTTTGTTCTGGCCTCACTATCTCCCCGAGAGTTGGCATGACTCAACTCCCTTTAGGTCTCTCTTAATGAGTGTTGCTGTGCCCCAGCCAATCAGGGTATTTTTAATGGTTCTGGTTATCTCTGGTCTCATTCCACTGAGGAACGCTATCTTTAGTTGCTGATGGCAGGGCGCATAATTCCCCTGTCTCTGGTCTGGCTCGGGTATGCCACTGTTTGCGTTAAACACATATTTAAGCCTCTCTATGTACTGGCTGACAGTCTCACTATCCTCTTGTTTACACTCATGTGCTTTAGAGAAGTCTGCATGACGATGGTAATGTTCTCTGAGGCTATTACACTATTCAGTTATTTTCCCAACATACTCTCCGTGATTGGCCCATGGCAAAAGTGCCCTCTGGGCATCCCCTGAAAACCCACTGCCCTCAAACGGCAAGCCCAAACCTTACTATTCCTGTTTTGGGGTGGGTCATTCCTTCTACCGCTCGGGCCACGTCCCTCTGTGTCCATGGCCTGTATACATCTAAGGTTGCTGGGGCTCCCTCAGCCCCTGCCAAAGGATTCGGTAAGGCTATCATTGGGTACCGGCCCCCTCCTACTCTCTCATCTCCTGACTCATACTGACTCCCTCCTGAGCTCAGCTCCTAACTGGACTTTTGTTGTGTTGGGTTCAAGTCTCCTCGGGGACCTGGGTCTTCCCCCCTTCGGTCCCTTGACCCCCCTATTGGACCCCAGTACTCTAGGTACTTTCTTAGCCTTCTCTTTCCGTCTCTCTCTCTCTAATTTCTGCAATTCCAATTGGGTTTGCTGCTGTTGTTCCAAAAGTTTCTTAAGAACCTCAACTGTATTTTCTGCCTTTCCCTTATCCTCTCCTACTCCCTGTCCTCCCTCAGCTTCCCCTTGGTTCTGGTAAGGGGTGGAGGCTCCAAGGCAGCAGCCTGCGGTGGCACCCTTCCACCCCACCACAACCACTTCATCGTCTGGATTCTCCCTCCAGGCCTGATCTACCAAGGAGGGATATATTCTGGATCTGGACCGCTCTACTGGGGGGAGCTGTGGGTTCTGGATCTGGACCGCTCTACAGGGGGAGCTGTGGGTTCTGTCTGGATCTGGACCGCTCTACTGGGGAGCTGTGGGTTCTGTCTGGATCTGGACCGCTCTACAGGGGGAGCTGTGGGTTCTGGATCTGGACCGCTCTACTGGGGGAGCTGTGGGTTCTGTCTGGATCTGGACCGCTCTACAGGGGGAGCTGTGGGTTCTGTCTGGATCTGGACCGCTCTACAGGGGGAGCTGTGGGTTCTGTCTGGATCTGGACCGCTCTACTGGGGGAGCTGTGGGTTCTGTCTGGATCTGGACCGCTCTACTGGGGGAGCTGTGGGGTTCTGTCTGGATCTGGACCGCTCTACAGGGGGAGCTGTGGGTTCTGGATCTGGACCGCTCTACAGGGGGAGCTGTGGGTTCTGTCTGGATCTGGACCGCTCTACAGGGGGAGCTGTGGGTTCTGTCTGGATCTGGACCGCTCTACAGGGGGAGCTGTGGGTTCTGGATCTGGACCGCTCTACAGGGGGAGCTGTGGGTTCTGTCTGGATCTGGACCGCTCTACAGGGGGAGCTGTGGGTTCTGTCTGGATCTGGACCGCTCTACAGGGGGAGCTGTGGGTTCTGTCTGGATCTGGACCGCTCTACAGGGGGAGCTGTGGGTTCTGGATCTGGACCGCTCTACAGGGGAGCTGTGGGTTCTGTCTGGATCTGGACCGCTCTACAGGGGGAGCTGTGGGTTCTGTCTGGATCTGGACCGCTCTACTGGGGGAGCTGTGGGTTCTGGATCTGGACCGCTCTACAGGGGGAGCTGTGGGTTCTGTCTGGATCTGGACCGCTCTACTGGGGGAGCTGTGGGTTCTGTCTGGATCTGGACCGCTCTACAGGGGGAGCTGTGGGTTCTGTCTGGATCTGGACCGCTCTACAGGGGGAGCTGTGGGTTCTGGATCTGGACCGCTCTACAGGGGGAGCTGTGGGTTCTGTCTGGATCTGGACCGCTCTACTGGGGGAGCTGTGGGTTCTGGATCTGGACCGCTCTACTGGGGGAGCTGTGGGTTCTGTCTGGATCTGGACCGCTCTACAGGGGGAGCTGTGGGTTCTGTCTGGATCTGGACCGCTCTACAGGGGGAGCTGTGGGTTCTGTCTGGATCTGGACCGCTCTACAGGGGGAGCTGTGGGTTCTGTCTGGATCTGGACCGCTCTACAGGGGGAGCTGTGGGTTTCTGGATCTGGACCGCTCTACAGGGGGAGCTGTGGGTTCTGTCTGGATCTGGACCGCTCTACTGGGGGAGCTGTGGGTTCTGTCTGGATCTGGACCGCTCTACAGGGGAGCTGTGGGTTCTGTCTGGATCTGGACCGCTCTACAGGGGGAGCTGTGGGTTCTGGATCTGGACCGCTCTACAGGGGGAGCTGTGGGTTCTGTCTGGATCTGGACCGCTCTACAGGGGGAGCTGTGGGTTCTGTCTGGATCTGGACCGCTTTACTGGGGAGCTGTGGGTTCTGGATCTGGACCGCTCTACAGGGGGAGCTGTGGGTTCTGTCTGGATCTGGACCGCTCTACAGGGGGAGCTGTGGGTTCTGGATCTGGACCGCTCTACAGGGGGAGCTGTGGGTTCTGTCTGGATCTGGACCGCTCTACAGGGGGAGCTGTGGGTTCTGGATCTGGACCGCTCTACAGGGGGAGCTGTGGGTTTCTGGATCTGGACCGCTCTACAGGGGGAGCTGTGGGTTCTGGATCTGGACCGCTCTACTGGGGGAGCTGTGGGTTCTGTCTGGATCTGGACCGCTCTACAGGGGGAGCTGTGGGTTCTGGATCTGGACTGCTCTACTGGGGGAGCTGTGGGTTCTGGATCTGGACCGCTCTACAGGGGGAGCTGTGGGTTCTGTCTGGATCTGGACCGCTCTACAGGGGAGCTGTGGGTTCTGTCTGGATCTGGACCGCTCTACAGGGGGAGCTGTGGGTTCTGGATCTGGACCGCTCTACAGGGGGAGCTGTGGGTTCTGTCTGGATCTGGACCGCTCTACAGGGGGAGCTGTGGGTTCTGTCTGGATCTGGACCGCTCTACAGGGGGAGCTGTGGGTTCTGGATCTGGACCGCTCTACAGGGGGAGCTGTGGGTTCTGTCTGGATCTGGACCGCTCTACAGGGGGAGCTGTGGGTTCTGGATCTGGACCGCTCTACAGGGGGAGCTGTGGGTTCTGTCTGGATCTGGACCGCTCTACAGGGGGAGCTGTGGGTTCTGTCTGGATCTGGACCGCTCTACAGGGGGAGCTGTGGGTTCAGGATCTGGACCGCTCTACAGGGGGAGCTGTGGGTTCTGGATCTGGACCACTCTACAGGGGGAGCTGTGGGTTCTGGATCTGGACTGCTCTACTGGGGGAGCTGTGGGTTCTGTCTGGATCTGGACCGCTCTACTGGGGGAGCTGTGGGTTCTGTCTGGATCTGGACCGCTCTACAGGGGGAGCTGTGGGTTCTGTCTGGATCTGGACCGCTCTACAGGGGGAGCTGTGGGTTCTGTCTTAGTACCCTAGTACTCTAGTTACTTTCTTAGCCTTCTCTTTCCGTCTCTCTCTCTACTCTATCTTTCAAATTTCTGCAATGACGAATTGGTTGCTACTGTTGTTCCAAAAATGTCCTTAGAACCTCAACTGTACTATTTCCCTTTGCCTTATCCTCAACCCCCCTCCTGTGCTCACTCAGCTTCCCCTTGGTTCTGGCAAGGGGGTGGAAACTCCAAAACGGCAGCCTGCTGTGGCACCCTTCCCCTCACCACAACCACCTCATCGTCTGGATTTTTCTTCTATTTTCTGGCTTCCTGCTCTTTAACTTCCTTTTCTGTCTCTTCTTCTCGCTCTCTTTCTCCTTGTTTCGTCTTTCTCTCTTTTCAACTCCTGTCTGACTTTCTCTGCCCTTGTCCTGTACTCCTCTACCTTTTGCTCTTCCTCACCTTCGTCTTCCCTTCCTCCTCCAGCCCTCCTTCCTCATAGGGAGGTGGGGCCAGTGGGGGGGGACGGGGGGGGGGGGGGACGTTGTTCCCCTGCACTCTCCTTCTCCTCACTACGTACTGCATTACCCAAAAGTAATACGATCCTTCCCTGTAGTATGCGCCTCGCACTTACATATTGCGAGCTTTTTTTTGGTAATAGTACTGCATCTAGGAGGTCAAGAATCAACTCTGCATGTGTAATTGGTTTACCCGAAGTCGTAACCATTCCTCTATTCTTCCACTGGCAGCAAAGACATGTACAGTATTAAAGGCGTATGCACTGTCGGTATAGATAGTTATAACCTTCCTTTACCCAGTTGGCATTCTTTTGTTAATGCCACTATCTCTGCCTGTTGGGCAGAGTAGTTTCTTGGTATTGGTTCAGCAGCCAGAACCTCGTTCTCTGTCACCACAGCATAACCAGTTGCATTGGTGCCATCAGGATTCTTCCTAGAAGATCCCATCAACAAACATTGTTACTTCACAACATGGTATAGCTAAGTCTGTTAAGTCAGGCCTGGGTAGTACTATTTTTTCAGTTTTTTCAATACAGTTATGGGGACTACCATCATTTACAACAGGAACCAATGTTGCAGGATTCAATGTTGTACATCGTTCAATAGTTAGATTTGGCATGTTCAGCAATACTATCGTACAAGATAGGTGTCGTGCTGGTGACATGTACGCCATCTTGTGTTCCAATAGCAGAATTGACACTGCATGTGTATTAAGGTTAGATCATGGTATAGTACTATTGAAGCTGAATCCTGGACTGCATTAGCAGCTGCCACAACTGATTGCAAACAGACAGGCATTGCCTGAGCCACCTCATCAAGTCCTGAAGACAAATATGCAACCGGTTTATTTTTGTCCCCATGTTTTTGTGTCAGTACTGATGTCATATATCCCTCTCTACAATCCACAGTTTGAGTAAATGGTCTATCATATCTAGGAAACGCCAGCACCGTTGAAGAGGTCAATAATTGCTTAATTTCCTCAAATTGCAAATCAGCCTCATTATTCCAAATTATTTTATCATGTGCTGCCATAGCTTTTCCATAGATAAGATCACTCAATTTTCCAGTGTGTAACGAATAATGGGGAATCCATGCTCGACAGTAATTAATCATTCCCAAAAAGCTCATCATTTGTTTCTTATTCAGAGGTTTAGGAGCTTCTAATATTGCTGTTTTTCTTGAGGAGTTTAGGGTTCTCCCATCCTGCGTTATCGTGTGACCTAGATATATTACCTCTTTCTGCCAGAGTTGTAGTTTCTTTTTACTGACCTTGTGTCCTTGTCCTGCCATAAAGGTTAACAACCTGAGAGTATGCTTTTTACACCCCCTCCTCTGAGCGGTTTGCTACCAGTATATCATCGACGTTTATCAAAATTTGGCTCCCCTCTTGGGGTTCGAACATTCCCATATTCATACAACTTTCATATCACATTCACACAACACCTGGAATCACCCCTTCCTGTATAGGTAGTCTTGACTAGTCCCCCAGAATGATCTCATACTCTACGGAGGAATTTATCCCCACAATGTAATCTTGACAATTCCTGACCGTCTCATACAACAGGAATGGGTTCTCCCTTTCCTAATGATCTTAACCGTCCAAATTACTCAATTATATCCTCTCTTTTACTTTTGTATTTGTTTAACCCGGATTATTTGTTGAACATTACTGTTCTATAATCTACTACAGGTTCATCCCCTTAGGTATACTTTCAATAGTTCCTTCTATTTCAATACAGGGTAGTTTATTTTGGTAATGGCCTATATTACCGTGAATCGTTACGGACCCCACCAACATTTCACTAATGAATAAAGACTACTGACCTTATCCTCGCAGCTGAGATCCAATGTAGGTTGGATTCCGTCACCGTCTCTGTCATTATCATTTTCTGGCCTGTGTTATTGAACCCTTAATGCCAAAGGGCAGGTCTTTCTATTTACGAATGTATCATTCGCCCGTCGATGGTTTTCAGAGTTACCTGGAATGAGAGAGGCAGGTATTGGAATCCGGCTCGAAAGGACCAAGCTGTTAAGATAATTTATTAACAAACTATTTCAGTGTCTCTGTGCATCTCCCAAAAGGTTGTAAGGCTTTTGGATCAAGAAACGGACAGAGCCTCAGTGCAATAGCCAGGTCTTTATTCAGAGAATTCTGTTATCACAATTTTCAGAGTCCATCTTTTATACACACACACACACATGTTCTCATCATAGTCTACTCCCTGCTCGGGCAGGCTGCTTTCCTCAGTTATCGCCGTTCTCACAATATCCTGCAACATGTTTCATACTCTAACGGTTTCTCTTCTTCTTCGTTGTCCGGCCCAACTCCCACTCACATTGCCAAACAGCAACACAATGTAATCTCAACTTGCCCTACGCTCACACATTACCAGGTAGTAGATTCTAACACATCTCACACAGTTTCGGAGTGGAATAATTAGTCACTACCAAGAAAGTACTAATCATACTTAAAACAAGAACATTTCCCACTCTATTTAAGGGTGGAACATTTAGTCATTACTTTTAACCTTTATATATATTTTAATTTCTATATCAATCCACCCTTTGACTAAATTATCCACACTTTAATACAAAATCATTACAATTACTTTAGATTTTAGATTTATATTACACTAGAGATTTATAGTTCTAGGAAAACATCCAGTCACAGTTCTGAATCGTCGTCGTCCTCCACCAAGCCTGGTGGGTCATATTCTTCATCCCTTAAACTCTATTTAAGGGTGGAACATTTAGTCATTACTTTTAACCTGTATATATATTTTAATTTCTATATCATAGGCTAAGTGATGATGAATACACCGTCAAACATAGGCCTAACAGTGACCAGGTTAAGAAAAAGATCAGAATAAAATACATGAATAATAACAACAACCGGTTAGCCAATGAATCAGAAAGAAATTAACAGGAGAAATCAATCAAATCATGATGCAGACCTTTCAGAGGAAGAATAGCTGCATGGTCCAATTCTACATTGTACAACGTTAACGATCTGAAATGATACTAATTATTTGGTTTCTGAGACTGAATGACAATATTGACTGTTTTGAAATGAGAAAGAAAAATAGGTCTTCGTCTGCAGTTGTTATCTGTACTGTATCCGCTATCATTCCTCATGATCGACAATACGTTTTCAACATTAGATTACTAACCTCAATTCCGGCTTCAACTTTGACTCATCTGCCCTGGGCTCTTTGTTTAATTCCAACCCATTTTCCAGCTATCCAAGAGGAAACACCATCAAAAAAGAGGCAGGAGAGGAGGAGCCCTGACGAGATAAAAAAAAAAAAGCCACCTCTTCCCTCCATTCTATTGATAATAAGATGGATGACCTCCGATCGTGGATTTTCTATCAACGGGACTCGTGACTGCAATATTCTCTGCTTTTCTGAAACATGGCTTTTGGACAAGATACCCCCCAAAAAACAAGAGGGGAGGGGTGTTCCTCAATTCCGGCTTCAACGTTGACTCATCTGCCCTGGTCTTTTTGTGTATTTCCGTCCTAATTTTCACGCCAACCAAGAGGAAACACCGTCAAAAAAGAGGCAGGAGAGGGGAGCCCTGGCGAGATTAAGGCAAAGGGAAAAGCGGCCACCTCTTCCCTCCATTCTATTGATGATAAGATGGATGACCTTCCCATCACGGGACTGCAATATTCTCTGCTTTTCTGAAACATGGCTTTCGGACAAGATACCCCTCATGGCTATCTACCTCGATGGATTCTCCATTCACCCAGCAGACAGGACATTGGATTAAAGGAAAATGAGACGGACGGACGGACGGACGGACGGTGTTCCTCTTCACCAACAGTAATTGGTGTGCTGACTCTAGATCAGTGGAAGTCTCCACCCATTGTTCACCCGTCTTGGAATACCTGATGGTCAAATCCCGACCCTTCTACCTCCTGAGAGAGTTTTCATCTGTTATCGCGACTGTTGTATACATTCCACCTCAGGACAACAAAAACAACAAGCTGGCACTTAGCAAACCATACGAGGCTATAAACACATTCACCCGAGAGGCTGCTTTCCTTGTTGCTGGTGATTTGAATTCTGCTTCACTAAGACACGCAATGCCCAACTTCTATCAACACGTCTCCTTCGCCACTAGCGGCGATGGAGTCGTAGACCAATGTTACTCTACCCACAAGTAAGCATAAAAGGCCCTACCTCTTCCCCAATTCGGCAAATCCGATCATGACTCCGTACTCCTGCTTTCTGTCTACAAGCAGAAGCTCAAACAGGAAGTACCTGTGACACGCTCCATTGAGAAATTGTCCTCCGAATTAGAGGTTATGCTACAAGACTGTTTTGCTAGTGCTGACTGGAATATGTTCCGGGACTCCGCCAATAGCATCGACAAGCTTACCACCTCCGTCACTGGCTTCATTAGGAAATGCATCGCCAATGTTGTCCCCACTGTGAAGGTTGGCTGCTTCCCCAATCAAAAGCCCTCGATTAACACTGAGGTTGGCACTAAGCTAAAGGACAGGGATAACACACACGAGGCTATCGCTGCCAACAACGAGGCTATCCCTGCCAACAACGAGGCTATGGCAGCCAACAATGAGGCTAACGCTGCCAACAACAAGGCTATCGCTGCCAACAACGAGGCTATGGCTGCCAACAACGAGGCTATCGCTGCCAACAACGAGGCTATCGCTGCCAACAACGAGGCTATCGCTGCCAACAACGAGGCTATGGCTGCCAACAACGAGGCTATCGCTGCCAACAACGATGCTATGGCTGCCAACAACGAGGCTATGTCAGCCAACAATGAGGCTACAACTGAGGACAGGAACAGTTACAAGAAACCCCGCTACGACCTCAGCAGAGACATCAAACAAGCAAAGGGGCAATACAGGAATAAGGTGGAATCATACTCGCCGATGCCCGCCGCTTGTGGCAGGGGCTACAGTCCATTACGGATTACAAAGGAAGACCCAGCCGTGATCTGCCCAACGATGCCTCTCTACCAGACGAACTCAATGCATTTTATGCACACTTCGACAAACACATCACTGAGCCGTGCATGAGGGCCCCCTGAGGGGACTGGGTGGTCTCGCTCTCTGAGGCCGACATGAGTAAGGTTTTTAATCAGGTCAACACTTGTAATGCCGCGGGGCTGGACGGTATTCCAGCATGCGTTCTCAGAGCGTACGCAGACCAGCTGGCAGGTATATTCCCAGTCTCAGAGCGTACGCAGAACAGCTGGCAGGCGTATACATGGTCATTTTCAACCTCTCCTTGTCCCAGTCTGTAATCCCCACGTCTCAAGCGCACCACCATCATTCCTGTTCCCAACAACTCTAAGGCTACCTGACACAATTACTATCGCCCTGTAGAACTCACTTCTGTAATCATGAAGTGCTTTGAAAGGCTGGTTATGGCACACATCAACTCCATCATCCCAGACACCCTAGATCAGTGGTCACCAACCTTTCGCAGTCAAAAAGAAAGCCGAGATCTACCACTCAGATTCTTTTTTTGGAAAACATGACTTATAAAATGTAACATTAACCTAATAAAAACTGTTGTGTAGGAATGAGGTTTGTGCAGTAGGCCTAATACATTATCACAGCATATTGGCTATATGCCTGGCCTGTCAATATTGTTATTCTCAGACCATATTATATTTCAAAACTCCAGCTTTAATAACAAAATAAATCAGTTGATGAAGCACTTGCGAGGCACTGTGGAGCATGAATTGAAATAATTAGCTTTTTTATTTTTCCGGACTGATGGTACCGGCATCTGATGGTTATCGTGCTTTTAAGACAACTGGGGAGGTCAAATCATGACATCAGTGATCTTCAAATCATGACATCAGTGATCTTCAAATCATGACATCAGTGATCTTCAAATCATGACATCAGTGATCTTCAGGTTGTAAAGTCAGAGCTTTAGAAGAATGTCAGAGCTTCCGGAATTCCAAGTTGGATGATCGTTCGAAACAATTTTTCCCAGTCGGATCTCATTTTTTATTCCAACTTCCCAATCTTCTTGAACGCACTGAAGTCAGAAGACAGAGATTTCCAAGTTCCCAGTTGTTTTGAACATGGCATTAGTCTCAGCGGAGGGAGAGAGCAGCAGAGGGTCAGCGGGCCGGAAATAGCTCACAGCCGATGGAGTGTTACCCACTTCTTCCTCTCTCAGTTCTCAGTCCATGAAAGTCTATTTGAGTTGACTTAATCTTTCTCTGATTTCTCTGGTTCTTTGATCTGATGGCTGTATTGCGAACTCAGTCCGTCGGTCTTGAATGAGCAACAGTGCGCTCTGCAGGGTCCTCTCGGGTGATTCTTCTGTCTGAGTAGGATAAGGCTTCCTAGATCAGTGTTTTGGTTTCCAAGGAGATGGGATCATTCATCCAACGGGAGTGGCCTTACCTTGCGGAACTTGATCTCCTTTCTGTTGAGTAAGTCTTCTAATTTATAAAAAGACTCGGAAGGTGGGCACAGGAGGATCAGAGGAAAAATATAATGTTTTCAGGTTATATCAATATGTCATGAGTCCAACAGGTTAATGCAGTGTTAAGACAACGTGTTTAAATGTATTTTGCGCTATTTGGCATTGTGACAAAGAAAGTGTCATATCCTGACTCTCCTTTATTTCTTGAAACCCAGCTCTGGCGCCAAAAGTCTCTGATAAACCCCCAACACATGTGAGTCATAAAAGACGGTCTGCTCTCCTGACCTCCTTAGGCCATTCAGAATCAGAAAGGGAGAACAGTTTATTTGTCTTGTGATAGGCTTGAAAGGGTACACCGTCAAATACGGAACTGTAAATATTGACTTCGAATGTGGTACTCTGTTCTCCATGACTGACTCCACCCCCCTCGCGGGCTCTCATCACAACAGTTGTGTTACAGCCTGAATTCAAAATACATTAAATATTTAAACAAAATAACGCATCTACACACAATACCCCATAATGACAAAGTGAAAACATGTCTTTAGATATTTGAATGAAATACCAGAAATATCTAATTTACATAAGTATTCACACTCCTTTGCTATGACACTCCAAATTGAGCTCAGATGTATCCAATTTTCTTTGATCTTTCTTGAGATGTCACTACAACTTGATTGGAGTCCAGCTTTTGGCCGATTGTTTGGACATGAGTTAGAAGGAAACACACCTGTCTATATAAGGTCCCACAGCATTGACAGTGCATATCAGAGCAGAAAACTATACATTGGTCCAAGGAATTGTCCATACATCTCCGAGATATAATTGTGATGAGGCATACAGTGGCTTGCGAAAGTATTCAACCCCCTTGGCATTTTTCCTATTTTGTTGCCTTACAACCTGGAAAATAAAATGGATTTTTTGGGGGGTTTGTATCATTTGATGGTACACAACATGCCTACCACTTTGAAGATGCAAAATATGTTTTCTTGTGAAACAAAACAAGAAATAAGACAAAGAAACAGAGAACTTGAGCGTGCATAACTATTTCACCCCCAAAAGTCAATCGGTTTTTTCTGTAGAGCCACCTTTTGCAGCAATTACAGCTGCACAGTCTCTTGGGGTATGTCTCTATAAGCTTGGCACATCTAGCCACTGGGATTAGTTTGTCCATTTCTTTTCAAGGCAAAACTGCTCTAGCTCTTCAAGTTGGATGGGTTTCCGCTGGGTGTACAGCAATCTTAAGTCCATACCACAGATTTTCAATTGGATTGAGGTTCTGGGCTTTGACTAGGCCATTCCAAGACATTTAAATGTTTCCCCTTAAACCACTCAAGTGTTGCTTTAGCAGTACGCTTAGGGTCATTGTCCTGCTGGAGGTGAACCTCCGTCCCAGTCTCCAATCTCTGGAAGACTGAACAGGTTTTCCCTCAAGAATTTCCCTGTATTTAGCGCCATCCATCATTCTTCAATTCTGACCAGTTTCCCAGTCCCTGCCGATGAAAAACATCCCCACAGCATGATGCTGCCGCCACCATGCTTCACTGTGGGGATG
>CM072248.1:44439890-44450413 GCA_036851935.1 Coregonus suidteri | reverse complement strand
CCCACTGCCCTCAAACGGCAGCCCAAACCTTACTATTCCTGTTTTGGGGTGGGTCATTCCTTCTACCGCTCCGGGCCACGTCCCTCTGTGTCCATGGCCTGTATACAACATCTAAGGTTGCTGGGTCTCCCCTCAGCCCCTGCCAAAGGATTCGGTAAGGCTATCATTGGGTACCGGCCCCCTCCTACTCTCTCATCTCCTGACTCATACTGACTCCCTCCTGAGCTCAGCTCCTAACTGGACTTTTGTTGGTGTTGGGTTCAAGTCTCCTCAGGGATCTGGGTCTTTCCCCCCTTCGGTCCCTTGACCCCCCTATTGGACCCAGTACTCTAGGTACTTTCTTAGCCTTCTCTTTCCGTCTCTCTCTCTCTAATTTCTGCAATTCCAATTGGGTTTGCTGCTGTTGTTCCAAAAGTTTCTTAAGAACCTCAACTGTATTTTCTGCCTTTCCCTTATCCTCTCCTACTCCCTGTCCTCCCTCAGCTTCCCCTTGGTTCCTGGTAAGGGGGTGGAGGCTCCAAGGCAGCAGCCTGCGGGTGGCACCCTTCCACCCCACCACAACCACTTTCATCGTCTGGATTCTCCCTCCAGGCCTGATCTACCAAGGAGGGATATATTCTGGATCTGGACCCGCTCTACTGGGGGAGCTGTGGGTCTGGATCTGGACCGCTCTACAGGGGGGAGCTGTGGTTTCTGGATCTGGACCGCTCTACTGGGGGAGCTGGGTTCTGTCTGGATCTGGACCGCTCTACAGGGGGAGCTGTGGGTTCTGTCTGGATCTGGACCGCTCTACAGGGGGAGCTGTGGGTTCTGTCTGGATCTGGACCGCTCTACAGGGGGAGCTGGGGTTCTGTCTGGATCTGGACCGCTCTACAGGGGGAGCTGTGGGTTCTGTCTGGATCTGGACCGCTCTACTGGGGGAGCTGTGGGTTCTGTCTGGATCTGGACCGCTCTACAGGGGGAGCTGTGGGTTCTGTCTGGATCTGGACCGCTCTACAGGGGGAGCTGTGGGTTCTGGTCTGGATCTGGATCCGCTCTACAGGGGGAGCTGTGGGTTCTGGATCTGGATCTGGACCGCTCTACAGGGGGAGCTGTGGGTTCTGTCTGGATCTGGACCGCTCTACAGGGGGAGCTGTGGGTTCTGTCTGGTCTTACAGGGGGAGCTGTGGTTCTGGATCTGGACCGCTCTACAGGGGGAGCTGTGGGTTCTGTCTGGATCTGGACCGCTCTACTGGGGGAGCTGTGGGTTCTGTCTGGATCTGGACCGCTCTACTGGGGGAGCTGTGGGTTCTGTCTGGATCTGGACCGCTCTACAGGGGGAGCTGTGGTTCTGTCTGGATCTGGACCGCTCTACAGGGGGAGCTGTGGGTTCTGGGGGACCGCTCTACAGGGGGAGCTGTGGGTTCTGTCTGGATCTGGACCGCTCTGGAGCTGTGGGTTCTGTCGATCTGGGACCGCTCTACAGGGGGAGCTGTGGGTTCTGTCTGGATCTGGACCGCTCTACAGGGGGAGCTGTGGGTTCTGTCTGGATCTGGACCGCTCTACAGGGGGAGCTGTGGGTTCTGTCTGGATCTGGACCGCTCTCTACAGGGGGAGCTGTGGGTTCTGGTCTGGAGCTCTGGGTCTGGATCCGCTCTAACAGGGGGAGCTGTGGGTCTGTCTGGATCTGGACCGCTCTACAGGGGGAGCTGTGGGTTTCTGGATCTGGATACTGGGGGAGCTGTGGGTTCTGTCTGGATCTGGACCGCTCTACAGGGGGAGCTGTGGGTTCTGTCTGGATCTGGACCGCTCTACAGGGGGAGCTGTGGGTTCTGGATCTGGACCGCTCTACAGGGGGAGCTGTGGGTTCTGTCTGGATCTGGACCGCTCTACAGGGGGGGAGCTGTGGGTTCTGGTCTGGATCTGGATCTGGACCGCCTACAGGGGGAGCTGTGGGTTCTGGATCGGGACCGCTCTACTGGGGGAGCTGTGGGTTCTGTCTGGATCTGGACCGCTCTACAGGGGGAGCTGTGGGTTCTGGATCTGGACCGCTCCTACTGGGGGAGCTGTGGGTTCCTGGACCGCTCTACAGGGGGAGCTGTGGGTTCTGTCTGGATCTGGACCGCTCTACTGGGGGGAGCTGTGGGTTTCTGTCTGGATCTGGGACCGCTCTACAGGGGGAGCTGTGGGTTCTGGGATCTGGACCGCTCTACAGGGGGAGCTGTGGGTTCTGTCTGGATCTGGATCCGCCGCTCTGGATCTACAGGGGGAGCTGTGGTGGGATCTGGACCGCTCTACAGGGGGAGCTGTGGGTTCTGTCTGGATCTGGACCGCTCTACAGGGGGAGCTGTGGGTTCTGGTCTCGAGACCGCCTAGTGGAGCTGTGGGTTCTGTCTCTAGTCTACAGGGGGAGCTTTCTTGGAGCCTCTCTCTGTGGGTTCCTGGACCGCTCTCTCTCTACTCTAAATCTTTCTGGAAATTTCTGCAATGACGAGGGGGATGTGGGGTCTGATCTGGGACCGCTCTACAGGGGGAGCTGTGGGTTCTGGATCTGGACCGCTCTAAAATGGGTTCCTTAGAAGTACTCAACTGTACTATTTCGTCCTTTGCCTTATCCTCAAATGGGTTGCCCCCCTCATTTCCCTGTGCTCACTCAGCTTCCCCCTTGGTTCTGGCAAGGGGGTGGAAACTCCAAAACGGCAGCCTGCTGTGGCACCCTTCTCCCTTCCCCTCACCCACAACCACCTCATCGTCTGGATTTTTCTTCTATTTTTCTGGCTTCCTGCTCTTTAACTTCCCTTTTCTGTCTCTTCTTCTCGCTCTCTTTCTCCTTGTTTCGTCTTTCTCTCTTTTTCAACTCCTGTCTGACTTTCTCTGCCCTTGTCCTGTACTCCTCTACCTTTTGCTCTTCCTCACCTTCGTCTTCCCTTCCTCCTCCAGCCCCTCCTTCCTCATAGGGAGGTGGGGCCAGTGGGGGGGGACGGGGGGGGGGGGGGACGTTGTTCCCCTGCACTCTCCTTCTCCTCACTACGTACTGCATTACCCAAAAGTAATACGATCCTTCCCTGTAGTATGCGCCTCGCACTTACATATTGCAAGCTTTTTTTTGGTAATAGTACTGCATCTAGGAGGTCAAGAATCAACTCTGCATGTGTAATTGGTTTACCCGAAGTCGTAACCATTCCTCTATTCTTCCACTGGGCAGCAAAGACATGTACAGTATTAAAGGCGTATGCACTGTCGGTATAGATAGTTATAACCTTCCCTTTACCCAGTTGGCATTCTTTTGTTAATGCCACTATCTCTGCCTGTTGGGCAGAGTAGTTTCTTGGTATTGGTTCAGCAGCCAGAACCTCGTTCTCTGTCACCACAGCATAACCAGTTGCATTGGTGCCATCAGGATTCTTCCTAGAAGATCCCATCAACAAACATTGTTACTTCACAACATGGTATAGCTAAGTCTGTTAAGTCAGGCCTGGGTAGTACTATTTTTTCAGTTTCTTCAATACAGTTATGGGGACTACCATCATTTACAACAGGAACCAATGTTGCAGGATTCAATGTTGTACATCGTTCAATAGTTAGATTTGGCATGTTCAGCAATACTATCGTACAAGATAGGTGTCGTGCTGGTGACATGTACGCCATCTTGTGTTCCAATAGCAGAATTGACACTGCATGTGTATTAAGGTTAGATCATGGTATAGTACTATTGAAGCTGAATCCTGGACTGCATTAGCAGCTGCCACAACTGATTGCAAACAGACAGGGCATTGCCTGAGCCACCTCATCAAGTCCTGAAGACAAATATGCAACCGGGTTATTTTTGTCCCCATGTTTTTGTGTCAGTACTGATGTCATATATCCCTCTCTACAATCCACAGTTTGAGTAAATGGTCTATCATATCTAGGAAACGCCAGCACCGTTGAAGAGGTCAATAATTGCTTAATTTCCTCAAATTGCAAATCAGCCTCATTATTCCAAATTATTTTATCATGTGCTGCCATAGCTTTTCCATAGATAAGATCACTCAATTTTCCAGTGTGTAACGAATAATGGGAATCCATGCTCGACAGTAATTAATCATTCCCAAAAAGCTCATCATTTGTTTCTTATTCAGAGGTTTTAGGAGCTTCTAATATTGCTGTTTTTCTTGAGGAGTTTAGGGTTCTCCCATCCTGCGTTATCGTGTGACCTAGATATATTACCTCTTTCTGCCAGAGTTGTAGTTTTCTTTTTACTGACCTTGTGTCCTTGTCCTGCCATAAAGGTTAACAACCTGAGAGTATGCTTTTTACACCCCTCCTCTGAGCGGTTTGCTACCAGTATATCATCGACGTTTATCAAAATTTGGCTCCCCTCTTGGGGTTCGAACATTCCCATATTCATACAACTTTCATATCACATTCACACAACACCTGGAATCACCCCTTCCTGTATAGGTAGTCTTGACTAGTCCCCCAGAATGATCTCATACTCTACGGAGGAATTTATCCCCACAATGTAATCTTGACAATTCCTGACCGTCTCATACAACAGGAATGGGTTCTCCCTTTCCTAATGATCTTAACCGTCCAAATTTACTCAATTATATCCTCTCTTTTACTTTTGTATTTGTTTAACCCGGATTATTTGTTGAACATTACTGTTCTATAATCTACTACAGGTTCATCCCCTTAGGTATACTTTCAATAGTTCCTTCTATTTCAATACAGGGTAGTTTATTTTGGTAATGGCCTATATTACCGTGAATCGTTACGGACCCACCAACATTTCACTAATGAATAAAGACTACTGACCTTATCCTCGCAGCTGAGATCCAATGTAGGTTGGATTCCGTCACCGTCTCTGTCATTATCATTTTCTGGCCTGTGTTATTGAACCCTTAATGCCAAAGGGCAGGTCTTTCTATTTACGAATGTATCATTCGCCCGTCGATGGTTTTCAGAGTTACCTGGAATGAGAGAGGCAGGTATTGGAATCCGGCTCGAAAGGACCAAGCTGTTAAGATAATTTATTAACAAACTATTTCAGTGTCTCTGTGCATCTCCCAAAAAGGTTGTAAGGCTTTTGGATCAAGAAACGGACAGAGCCTCAGTGCAATAGCCAGGTCTTTATTCAGAGAATTCTGTTATCACAATTTTCAGAGTCCATCTTTTATACACACACACACACATGTTTCTCATCATAGTCTACTCCCTGCTCGGGCAGGCTGCTTTCCTCAGTTATCGCCGTTCTCACAATATCCTGCAACATGTTTCATACTCTAACGGTTTCTCTTCTTCTTCGTTGTCCGGCCCAACTCCCACTCACATTGCCAAACAGCAACACAATGTAATCTCAACTTGCCCTACGCTCACACATACCAGGTAGTAGATTCTAACACATCTCACACAGTTTCGGAGTGGAATAATTAGTCACTACCAAGAAAGTACTAATCATACTTAAAACAAGAACATTTCCCACTCTATTTAAGGGTGGAACATTTAGTCATTACTTTTAACCTTTATATATATTTTAATTTCTATATCAATCCACCCTTTGACTAAATTATCCACACTTTAATACAAAATCATTACAATTACTTTAGATTTTAGATTTATATTACACTAGAGATTTATAGTTCTAGGAAAACATCCAGTCACAGTTCTGAATCGTCGTCGTCCTCCACCAAGCCTGGTGGGTCATATTCTTCATCCCTTAAACTCTATTTAAGGGTGGAACATTTAGTCATTACTTTTAACCTGTATATATATTTTAATTTCTATATCATAGGCTAAGTGATGATGAATACACCGTCAAACATAGGCCTAACAGTGACCAGGTTAAGAAAAAGATCAGAATAAAATACATGAATAATAACAACAACCGGTTAGCCAATGAATCAGAAAGAAATTAACAGGAGAAATCAATCAAATCATGATGCAGACCTTTCAGAGGAAGAATAGCTGCATGGTCCAATTCTACATTGTACAACGTTAACGATCTGAAATGATACTAATTATTTGGTTTCTGAGACTGAATGACAATATTGACTGTTTTGAAATGAGAAAGAAAATAGGTCTTCGTCTGCAGTTGTTATCTGTACTGTATCCGCTATCATTCCTCATGATCGACAATACGTTTTCAACATTAGATTACTAACCTCAATTCCGGCTTCAACTTTGACTCATCTGCCCTGGGCTCTTTGTTTAATTCCAACCCATTTTCCAGCTATCCAAGAGGAAACACCATCAAAAAAGAGGCAGGAGAGGAGGAGCCCTGACGAGATAAAAAAAAAAAAAGCCACCTCTTCCCTCCATTCTATTGATAATAAGATGGATGACCTCCGATCGTGGATTTTCTATCAACGGGACTCGTGACTGCAATATTCTCTGCTTTTCTGAAACATGGCTTTTGGACAAGATACCCCCCAAAAAACAAGAGGGGGAGGGGTGTTCCTCAATTCCGGCTTCAACGTTGACTCATCTGCCCTGGTCTTTTTGTGTATTTCCGTCCTAATTTTCACGCCAACCAAGAGGAAACACCGTCAAAAAAGAGGCAGGAGAGGGGAGCCCTGGCGAGATTAAGGCAAAGGGAAAAGCGGCCACCTCTTCCCTCCATTCTATTGATGATAAGATGGATGACCTTCCCATCACGGGACTGCAATATTCTCTGCTTTTCTGAAACATGGCTTTCGGACAAGATACCCCTCATGGCTATCTACCTCGATGGATTCTCCATTCACCCAGCAGACAGGACATTGGATTAAAGGAAAATGAGACGGACGGACGGACGGACGGACGGTGTTCCTCTTCACCAACAGTAATTGGTGTGCTGACTCTAGATCAGTGGAAGTCTCCACCCATTGTTCACCCGTCTTGGAATACCTGATGGTCAAATCCCGACCCTTCTACCTCCTGAGAGAGTTTTCATCTGTTATCGCGACTGTTGTATACATTCCACCTCAGGACAACAAAAACAACAAGCTGGCACTTAGCAAACCATACGAGGCTATAAACACATTCACCCGAGAGGCTGCTTTCCTTGTTGCTGGTGATTTGAATTCTGCTTCACTAAGACACGCAATGCCCAACTTCTATCAACACGTCTCCTTCGCCACTAGCGGCGATGGAGTCGTAGACCAATGTTACTCTACCCACAAGTAAGCATAAAAGGCCCTACCTCTTCCCCAATTCGGCAAATCCGATCATGACTCCGTACTCCTGCTTTCTGTCTACAAGCAGAAGCTCAAACAGGAAGTACCTGTGACACGCTCCATTGAGAAATTGTCCTCCGAATTAGAGGTTATGCTACAAGACTGTTTTTGCTAGTGCTGACTGGAATATGTTCCGGACTCCGCCAATAGCATCGACAAGCTTACCACCTCCGTCACTGGCTTCATTAGGAAATGCATCGCCAATGTTGTCCCCACTGTGAAGGTTGGCTGCTTCCCCAATCAAAAGCCCTCGATTAACACTGAGGTTGGCACTAAGCTAAAGGACAGGGATAACACACACGAGGCTATCGCTGCCAACAACGAGGCTATCCCTGCCAACAACGAGGCTATGGCAGCCAACAATGAGGCTAACGCTGCCAACAACAAGGCTATCGCTGCCAACAACGAGGCTATGGCTGCCAACAACGAGGCTATCGCTGCCAACAACGAGGCTATCGCTGCCAACAACGAGGCTATCGCTGCCAACAACGAGGCTATGGCTGCCAACAACGAGGCTATCGCTGCCAACAACGATGCTATGGCTGCCAACAACGAGGCTATGTCAGCCAACAATGAGGCTACAACTGAGGACAGGAACAGTTACAAGAAACCCCGCTACGACCTCAGCAGAGACATCAAACAAGCAAAGGGGCAATACAGGAATAAGGTGGAATCATACTCGCCGATGCCCGCCGCTTGTGGCAGGGGCTACAGTCCATTACGGATTACAAAGGAAGACCCAGCCGTGATCTGCCCAACGATGCCTCTCTACCAGACGAACTCAATGCATTTTATGCACACTTCGACAAAACACATCACTGAGCCGTGCATGAGGGCCCCCTGAGGGGACTGGGTGGTCTCGCTCTCTGAGGCCGACATGAGTAAGGTTTTTAATCAGGTCAACACTTGTAATGCCGCGGGGCTGGACGGTATTCCAGCATGCGTTCTCAGAGCGTACGCAGACCAGCTGGCAGGTATATTCCCAGTCTCAGAGCGTACGCAGAACAGCTGGCAGGCGTATACATGGTCATTTTCAACCTCTCCTTGTCCCAGTCTGTAATCCCCACGTCTCAAGCGCACCACCATCATTCCTGTTCCCAACAACTCTAAGGCTACCTGACACAATTACTATCGCCCTGTAGAACTCACTTCTGTAATCATGAAGTGCTTTGAAAGGCTGGTTATGGCACACATCAACTCCATCATCCCAGACACCCTAGATCAGTGGTCACCAACCTTTCGCAGTCAAAAAGAAAGCCGAGATCTACCACTCAGATTCTTTTTTTGAAAACATGACTTATAAAATGTAACATTAACCTAATTAAAACTGTTGTGTAGGAATGAGGTTTGGGCAGTAGGCCTAATACATTATCACAGCATATTGGCTATATGCCTGGCCTGTCAATATTGTTATTCTCAGACCATATTATATTTCAAAACTCCAGCTTTAATAACAAAATAAATCAGTTGATGAAGCACTTGCGAGGCACTGTGGAGCATGAATTGAAATAATTAGCTTTTTTATTTTTCCGGACTGATGGTACCGGCATCTGATGGTTATCGTGCTTTTAAGACAACTGGGGAGGTCAAATCATGACATCAGTGATCTTCAAATCATGACATCAGTGATCTTCAAATCATGACATCAGTGATCTTCAAATCATGACATCAGTGATCTTCAGGTTGTAAAGTCAGAGCTTTAGAAGGATGTCAGAGCTTCCGGAATTCCAAGTTGGATGATCGTTCAAAACAATTTTTCCCAGTCGGATCTCATTTTTTATTCCAACTTCCCAATCTTCTTGAACGCACTGAAGTCAGAAGACAGAGATTTCCAAGTTCCCAGTTGTTTTGAACATGGCATTAGTCTCAGCAGAGGGAGGGAGAGAGCAGCAGAGGGTCAGCGGGCCGGAAATAGCTCACAGCCGATGGAGTGTTACCCACTTCTTCCTCTCTCAGTTCTCAGTCCATGAAAGTCTATTTGAGTTGACTTAATCTTTCTCTGATTTCTCTGGTTCTTTGATCTGATGGCTGTATTGCGAACTCAGTCCGTCGGTCTTGAATGAGCAACAGTGCGCTCTGCAGGGTCCTCTCGGGTGATTCTTCTGTCTGAGTAGGATAAGGCTTCCTAGATCAGTGTTTTTGGTTTCCAAGGAGATGGGATCATTCATCCAACGGGAGTGGCCTTACCTTGCGGAACTTGATCTCCTTTCTGTTGAGTAAGTCTTCTAATTTATAAAAAGACTCGGAAGGTGGGCACAGGAGGATCAGAGGAAAAATATAATGTTTCAGGTTATATCAATATGTCATGAGTCCAACAGGTTAATGCAGTGTTAAGACAACGTGTTTAAATGTATTTTGCGCTATTTGGCATTGTGACAAAGAAAGTGTCATATCCTGACTCTCCTTTATTTCTTGAAACCCAGCTCTGGCGCCAAAAGTCTCTGATAAACCCCCAACACATGTGAGTCATAAAAGACGGTCTGCTCTCCTGACCTCCTTAGGCCATTCAGAATCAGAAAGGGAGAACAGTTTATTTGTCTTGTGATAGGCTTGAAAGGGTACACCGTCAAATACGGAACTGTAAATATTGACTTCGAATGTGGTACTCTGTTCTCCGTGACTGACTCCACCCCCCTCGCGGGCTCTCATCACAACAGTTGTGTTACAGCCTGAATTCAAAATACATTAAATATTTAACAAAATAACGCATCTACACACAATACCCCATAATGACAAAGTGAAAACATGTCTTTAGATATTTGAATGAAATACAGAAATATCTAATTTACATAAGTATTCACACTCCTTTGCTATGACACTCCAAATTGAGCTCAGATGTATCCAATTTTCTTTGATCTTTCTTGAGATGTCACTACAACTTGATTGGAGTCCAGCTTTGGCCGATTGTTTGGACATGAGTTAGAAGGAAACACACCTGTCTATATAAGGTCCCACAGTTGACAGTGCATATCAGAGCAGAAACTATACATTGGTCCAAGGAATTGTCCATACATCTCCGAGATATAATTGTGATGAGGCATACAGTGGCTTGCGAAAGTATTCACCCCCTTGGCATTTTTCCTATTTTGTTGCCTTACAACCTGGAAATAAAATGGATTTTTGGGGGGTTTGTATCATTTGATGTACACAACATGCCTACCACTTTGAAGATGCAAAATATGTTTTCTTGTGAAACAAACAAGAAATAAGACAAAGAAACAGAGAACTTGAGCGTGCATAACTATTCACCCCCCAAAAGTCAATAGTTTGTAGAGCCACCTTTTGCAGCAATTACAGCTGCACGTCTCTTGGGGTATGTCTCTATAAGCTTGGCACATCTAGCCA
>CM072248.1:44383879-44439390 GCA_036851935.1 Coregonus suidteri | reverse complement strand
ATGTGTATCCTTTGTCTCAAGAGGAGAGAAAAGCTATGGAGACCTACATAGCCGAATCTTTGAGACAGGGATACATTCGGCCCTCCACTTCTCCCGCCTCCTCAAGCTTATTTTTTTGTGAAAAAGAAAGATGGAGGGTTGCGCCCGTGCATTGATTACCGTGGTCTCAATCAGATTACTGTGAAATACAGTTATCCACTCCCTCTGATTGCGACCATGACAGAGTCATTGCATGGAGCGCGGTTTTTCACAAAATTGGATCTCAGGAGCGCGTATAACTTGGTGCGCATAAGGGAGGGCGACGAATGGAAGACAGCGTTTAGTACCACGTCAGGTCATTTCGAGTATCTGGTCATGCCATATGGGTTGATGAATGCTCCATCAGTCTTCCAATCCTTCGTAGATGACATTTTCCGGGATATGCAGGGACAAGGGGTGGTCGTGTACATTGATGACATTCTGGTGTACTCGTCTACCCGAGCCGAGCATATAACTCTGGTGCGTCGTGTATTGAGGAGGCTGTTGGAACACGACCTATATGTCAAGGCAGAGAAATGTCTGTTTTTCCAGGAGTCGATCTCCTTTTTGGGTTATCGGTTGTCCGCGTCGGGGGTGAGAATGGAGGTGGATCGTGTGTCCGCTGTGCGTAATTGGCAAACACCAACCACTGTGAAGGAGGTGCAGCAGTTCTTGGGCTTTGCGAATTACTACCGGAGGTTTATCCGGGGTTTTGGACAGGTGGCAGCTCCCATCACGTCCCTTCTGAAAGGGGGTCCGGTGCGCCCTGCAGTGGTCAGCTGATGCGGACAGGGCCTTTGGGAGACTGAATATAGGGGCCGTTCTCTCTCAACGGTCCGGCACGCCACCTAAACTCCGCCCCTGTGCTTTTTATTCTAAAAAGCTCAGCCCGGCGGAGCGTAACTATGACGTTGGGGACAGGGAGCTGTTTAGCTGTAGTTCAAGCCCTTAAGGTGTGGAGGCATTGGCTTGAGGGGCTCTCAACACCCTTTTCCTCATTTTGACTGACCATCGGAACCTGGAGTACATCCGGGCAGCGAGGAGACTGAACCCTCGCCAGCTCGATGGAGTATGTTTCTCACCAGGTTTTTAAAATCACGTACATCCCTGGGTCCCAGAATGGTAAGGCAGATGCGCTGTCCCGGCGGTATGACACGGAGGAGAGGTCCGTTGAGCCTACTCCCATACTACCGGAGTCTTGCCTTGTGGCACCGGTGGTATGGGAGGTCGATGCCGAAATCGAGCGAGCGTTGCGTACCGGCCCCAGCCCTCCACAGTGTCCTGAGGGTTGGAGGTACGTTCCGCTCGAGATTCGGGATCGACTCATTTACTGGGCTCACACGTCCCCCTCCTCTGGACATCCGGGTATTGGCCGGACAGTGCATTGCCTTAGCACTAAATACTGGTGGCCTACTTTGGCTAGGGATGTGAGGGTTTATGTCTCCTCCTGCTCGGTGTGCGCCCAGTGTAAGGCGCCCCGACATCTGCCCAGGGGTAAGTTACAACCCCTGCCCGTTCCACAACGACCATGGTCCCACCTCTCGGTGGATTTTGTGACAGACCTTCCCCTCTCTCAGGGGAATACCACCATCCTGGTCGTTGTGGACCGGTCTTCCTACTGCCCTACAGACCGCTGAGGCCCTATTTACCCACGTCTTCCGGCATTACGGGGTGCCCGAGGATATAGTGTCTGATCGAGGCCCCCAGTTTACCTCCCGTGTTTGGAGAGCGTTCATGGAGCGTTTTGGGGGGTCTCGGTTAGCCTTACCTCAAGGTACCACCCGGAGAGTAACGGGCAGGTTAGAACGTGTCAACCAGGATGTGGGTAGGTTTCTGAGGTCGTATTGCCAGGACCGGGCCTGAGGAGTGGTCAAGGTACCTCCCCTGGGCCGAGATGGCCCAGAACTCTCTCCGCCACTCCTCTACCAACCTAACCCCCTTCCAATGTGTATTAGGTTACCAGCCGGTTTCTGGCACTGTGGCAGCAGAGCCAGATCGAGGCCCCTGCGGTGGATGATTGGATGAGGCGCTCGGAAGAGACGTGGAACGCTGCCCACGTCCACCTGCAGCGGGCCGTCCTTCGTCACAAGGCGAGCGCCGATCTCCACCGCAGTGAGGGGCCGGTGTACGCACCCGGAGATCGAGTCTGGCTCTCTACCAGAAACCTACCCCTTCCGCCTGCCCTGCCGGAAGCTGGGGTCGGCGGTTTGTGGGGCCCTTTAAAGTCCTGAGAAGATTGAACGAGGTGTGTTATAGGTTAACATCTACCTGTTGAGTATCAGATATTAACCCCTCGTTCCATGTGTGTCCTCTTCTCAGGCCGGTGGTAGCTGGTCCACTCCAGGACAATGAGATAGGAGAGACTCCTCCGCCCCCACTGGACATCGAGGGGCTCCGGCGTACACTGTTCGGTCCATCTTGGACTCCAGACGCCGGATGGGGGGTCTCCAGTATCTCGTGGAGTGGGAGGGGTACGGCCCGGAGGAGCGGTGCTGGGTGCCGCGGAGGGACATCCTAGACCCATCTCTCCTGTCGGAGTTCCACCGGGACCATCCCGCGTGCCCTGCTCCGCGTCCTCCTGGTCGTCCCCGAGGCCGGGGTCGGCGCACGGCTGGGGCCGCGCCGCGTCAAGGGGGGGGTACTGTCACGGCTTCGGGCTTATTGTGCTTATGTCTTTTGTGAATATTGGCACTAAAGCCTTTGGACTGAGCCTCTGCGTCCTGCGCCTGATTCATACACCACACCCACCTTCAGCACCCGTTGACAGAGTGTTGCTGTGCCCCAGCCAATTAGGGTATTTTTAATGGTCCTGCTTATCTCTGGTCTCATTCCACTGAGGAACGCTATATTTGTAATTGCTGATGGTAGGGCGTATCATTCCCCTGTCTCTGGTCTGGCTCGGGTATGCCACTGTTTTTGCGTTAAAACACATTTTTAAGCCTCTCTAAGTACTGGCTGACAGTCTCACTATCCTCTTGTTTACACTCATGTACTTTAGAGAAGTCTGCATGACGATGGTAATGTTCTCTGAGGCTATTACACAATTCAGTTATTTCCCCAACATACTCTCTGTGATCGGCCCATGGCAAAAGTGCCCTCTGGGCATCCCCTGAAACCCACTGCCCTCAAACGGCAGCCCAAACCTTACTATTCCTGTTTTGGGGTGGGTCATTCCTTCTACCGCTCGGGCCACGTCCCTCTGTGTCCATGGCCTGTATACATCTAAGGTTGCTGGGGCTCCCTCAGCCCCTGCCAAAGGATTCGGTAAGGCTATCATTGGGTACCGGCCCCCTCCTACTCTCTCATCTCCTGACTCATACTGACTCCCTCCTGAGCTCAGCTCCTAACTGGACCATTTGTTGTGGGGTTCAAGTCTCCTCAGGGATCTGGGTCTTCCACCCTTCGGTCCCTTGACCCCCCTATTGTACCCTAGTACTCTAGTTACTTTCTTAGCCTTCTCTTTCCGTCTCTCTCTCTCTAATTTCTGCAATTCCAATTGGGTTTGCTACTGTTGTTCCAAAAGTTTCTTAAGAACCTCAACTGTATTTTCTGCCTTTCGCTTATCCTCTCCTACTCCCTGTCCTCCCTCAGCTTCCCCTTGGTTCTGGTAAGGGGGTGGAGGCTCCACGGCAGCAGCCTGCGGTGGCACCCTTCCCCCCCACCACAACCACTTCATCGTCTGGATTCTCCCTCCAGGCCTGATCTACCAAGGAGGGATATATTCTGGATCTGGACCGCTCTACTGGGGGAGCTGTGGGTTCTGTCTGGATCTGGACCGCTCTACAGGGGGAGCTGTGGGTTCTGTCTGGATCTGGACCGCTCTACAGGGGGAGCTGTGGGTTCTGTCTGGATCTGGACCGCTCTACAGGGGGAGCTGTGGGGTTCTGGATCTGGACCGCTCTACAGGGGGAGCTGTGGGTTCTGTCTGGATCTGGACCGCTCTACTGGGGGAGCTGTGGGTTCTGTCTGGATCTGGACCGCTCTACAGGGGGAGCTGTGGGTTCTGTCTGGATCTGGACCGCTCTACAGGGGAGCTGTGGGTTCTGTCTGGATCTGGACCGCTCTACAGGGGGAGCTGTGGGTTCTGTCTGGATCTGGACCGCTCTACAGGGGGGAGCTGTGGGTTCTGTCTGGATCTGGACCGCTCTACTGGGGGAGCTGTGGGTTCTGTCTGGATCTGGACCGCTCTACAGGGGGAGCTGTGGGTTCTGTCTGGATCTGGACGCGCTCTACTGGGGGAGCTCTGTTGATCTGGGACCGCTCTACTGGGGGGAGCTGTGGTTCTGTCTGATCTGGACCGCTCTACTGGGGGAGCTGTGGGTTCTGTCTGGATCTGGACCGCTCTACTGGGGAGCTGTGGGTTCTGTCTGGATCTGGACCGCTCTACTGGGGGAGCTGTGGGTTCTGTCTGGATCTGGACCGCTCTACAGGGGGAGCTGTGGGGTTCTGTCCTGGATCTGGATCCCGCTCTACAGGGGGAGCTGTGGGGTTCTGTCTGGATCTGGACCGCTCTACTGGGGGAGCTGTGGTTTCTGTCTGGATCTGGACCGCTCCTACAGGGGGAGCTGTGGGGTTCTGGATCTGGAGCCGCTCTACAGGGGGAGCTGTGGGTTCTGTCTGGATCTGGACCGCTCTACAGGGGGAGCTGTGGGTTCTGGATCTGGACCGCTCTACAGGGGAGCTGTGGTTCTGTCTGGATCTGGACCGCTCTACAGGGGGAGCTGTGGGTTCTGTCTGGATCTGGACCGCTCTACAGGGGGAGCTGTGGGTTCTGGATCTGGGGACCCGCTCTACAGGGGAGCTGTGGGTTCTGTCTGGATTCTGGACCGCTCTACAGGGGAGCTGTGGGTTCTGTCTGGATCTGGACCGCTCTACTGGGGAAGAGCTGTGGTTCTTGTCTGGATCTGGACCGCTCCTACAGGGGGAGCTGTGGGTTCTGTCTGGATCTCGGGACCCGCTCTACTGGGGGAGCTGTGGGTTCTGTCTGGATCTTGGACCGCTCTACTCGCTTCTACTGGGGGAGCTGTGGGTTCTGTCTGGATCTGGAACCGCTCTACAGGGGGAGCTGTGGGTTCTGTCTGGATCTGGACCGCTCTACTGGGGGAGCTGTGGGTTCTGTCTGGATCTGGACCGCTCTACTGGGGGAGCTGTGGGTTCTGTCTGGATCTGGACCGCTCTACAGGGGGAGCTGTGGGTTCTGTCTGGATCTGGACCGCTCTACTGGGGGAGCTGTGGGTTCTGGTCTGGATCTGGACCGCTCTACAGGGGGAGCTGTGGGTTCTGTCTGGATCTGGACCGCTCTACAGGGGGAGCTGTGGGTTCTGTCTGGATCTGGACCGCTCTACTGGGGGAGCTGTGGGTTCTGTCATGGATCTGGATCTGGACCGCTCTAACAGGGGGAGCTGTGTGGGTTCTGGATCTGGACCCGCTCTGGGTTACTGGGGGAGCTGTGGGTTCTGTCTGGATCTGGACCGCTCTACTGGGGGAGCTGTGGGTTCTGGATCTGGACCGCTCTACAGGGGGAGCTGTGGGCCTACAGGGGGAGCTGGGGGTCTGGATCTGGACCGCTCTACAGGGGGAGCTGTGGGTTCTGTCTTTGTACCCTAGTACTCTAGGTACTTTCTTAGCCTTCTCTTTCCGTCTCTCTCTCTAATTTCTGCAATGACCAATTGGGTTGCTGCTGTTGTTCCAAAAATGTCCTTAGAACCTCAACTGTACTATTTCCCCTTTGGCCTTATCCTCAACCCCCCTCCTGTGCTCACTCAGCTTCCCCTTGTTCTGGCAAGGGGGTGGAAACTCCAAAACGGCAGCCTGCTGTGGCACCCTTCCCCTCACCACAACCACCTCATCGTCTGGATTTTTCTTCTCTTTTCTGGCTTCCTGCTCTTTAACTTCCCTTTTCTGTCTCTTCTTCTCCCTCTCTTGCTCCTTGTTTCGTCTTTCTCTCTTTTCAACTCCTGTCTGACTTTCTCTGCCCTTGTCCTGTACTCCTCTACCTTTTGCTCTTCCTCACCTTCGTCTTCCCTTCCTCCTCCAGCCCCTCCTTCCTCATAGGGAGGTGGGGCCATTGGGGGGGGGGACGGGGGGGGGGGACGTTGTTCCCCTGCACTCTCCTTCTCCTCACTACGTACTGCATTACCCAAAAGTAATACGATCCTTCCCTGTAGTATGCGCCTCGCACTTACATATTGCGAGCTTTTTTTTGGTAATAGTACTGCATCTAGGAGGTCAAGAATCAACTCTGCATGTGTAATTGGTCTTTTTTTTTTTTTTTTTTACCCGAAGTCGTAACCATTCCTCTATTCTTCCACTAGGGCAGCAAAGACATGTACAGTATTAAAGGCGTATGCACTGTCGGTATAGATAGTTATAAACCTTCCCTTTACCCAGTTGGCATTTCTTTTGTTAATGCCACTATCTCTGCCTGTTGGGCAGAGTAGTTTCTTGGTATTGGTTCAGCAGCCAGAAACTCGTTCTCTGTCACCACAGCATAACCAGTGCATTGGTGCCATCAGGATTTCTTCCTAGAAGATCCCATCAACAAACATTGTTACTTCACAACATGGTATAGCTAAGTCTGTTAAGTCAGGCCTGGGGTAGTACTAATTTTTTCAGTTTCTTCAATACAGTTATGGGGACTACCATCATTTACAACAGGAAACAATGTTGCAGGATTCAATGTTGTACATCGTTCAATAGTTAGATTTGGCATGTTCAGCAATACTATCGTACAAGATAGGTGTCGTGCTGGTGACATGTACGCCATCTTGTGTTCCAATAGCAGAATTGACACTGCATGTGTATTAAGGTTAGATCATGGTATAGTTACTATTGAAGCTGAATCCTGGACTGCATTAGCAGCTGCCACACTGATTGCAAACAGACAGGACATTGCCTGAGCCACCTCATCAAGTCCTGAAGACAAATATGCAACCGGTTTATTTTTGTCCCATGTTTTTGTTGTCAGTACTGATGTCATATATCCCTCTCTACAATCCACAGTTTTTGAGTAAATGGTCTATCATATCTAGGAAACGCCAGCACCCGTTGAAGAGGTCAATAATTGCTTAAGTTCCTCAAATTGCAAATCAGCCTCATTATTCAAAATTATTTTATCATGTGCTGCCATAGCTTTTTTCCATAGATAAGATCACTCCATTTTCCAGTGTGTAAACGAATAATGGGGAATCCATGCTCGACAGTAATTAATCATTCCCAAAAAGCTCATCATTTGTTTCTTTATTCAGAGGTTTAGGAGCTTCTAATATTGCTGTTTTTCTTTGAGGAGTTTAAGGGTTCTCCCATCCTGCGTTATCGTGTGACCTAGATATATTACCTCTTTCTGCCAGAGTTGTAGTTTTTCTTTTTTACTGACCTTGTGTCCTTGTCCTGCCATAAAGGTTAACAACCTGAGAGTATGCTTTTTACACCCCTCCTCTGAGCGGTTTGCTACCAGTATATCATCGACGTTTATCAAAATTTGGCTCCCCTCTTGGGTTTCGAACATTCCCATATTCATACAACTTTCATACATCACATTCACACAACATCCCTGGAATCACCAATTTCCTGTTAAATAGGTAGTAGTCTTTGACTAGTCCCCCAGAATGATCTCATACTACGTACGGAGGAATTTATCCCCACAATGTAATCTTGACAATTCCTGACCGTCTCATACAACAGGAATGGGTTCTCCCTTTCCTAATGACCCTTACCCCCGTCCAAATATTACTCAACTTGATATCCTCTCTTTTTACTTTTGCTATTTGTTTAACTTTAGAGAGTGGTCTATTTGTTGAAACATTACTGTTTATACGACGTCTCCCTACAGGTTCGATGGATCCCCTTAGTGGTATACTTTCACCAATAGTGTTACATTGACTGTCTCCACCTTTATTTCTAATAAAGGGTAGTTTATTTTGGTAATGGAATCTATATTAAGCCATCCCCTGCTTGAATCGTTACGGACCCATATTGCCAACATTTCACTAATGAATAAATCATTCCCCAATTACTACTGACTACTTATCCTCGCAGCTGAGATCCAATGTAGGTTTGGATTCCCGTCACCGTCTCTGTCATTATCAGTGTTTCTGGCCTGTGTTACTGAACCCTTAATGCCAAGGGCAGGTCTTTCTATTTACGAATGTATCATTCGCCCGTCGATGGTTTTCAAGAGTTACCTGGAATGAGGAGAGGCAGGTATTGGAATCCGGCTCGAAGGACCAAGCTGTTAAGAGAATTTATTAACAAAACTATTTCAGTTGGTCTCTGTGCATCTCCCAAAAGGTTGTAAGGCTTTTGGATCAAGAAGAAACGGACAGAGCCTCAGTTTTGCAATAGTCAGGTCTTTATTCATTTAGAATTCTGTTATCACAATTTTCAGAGTCCATCTTTTATACACACACACACACATGTTCTCATCATATTCTACTCCCCTGCTCCGGGCAGGGCTGCTTTCCTCGGTTATCGACCGTTCTCGCAATATCCGCCAACCATGTTTCATTACTCGTAACGGTTTCGCTTCTTCTTCGTGTTCCGGGCCCAATCTCCCTCACATTGCCAAACAGGCAAACACAATGTAATCTCAACTTGCCCTACGCTCCACACATTCCATAGGTAGTAGAATTCTGAACCACATCTCACAACATGTTCGGATTGGAATAATTAAGTCAGCTAACAAGAAAGTACTAATCATACTTAAAAACAAGAACATTCCAACTATATTTAAGGGATTGGAACATTTAGTAATTACTTGTTAAACCTTATATATATTTTATTTCTATTATCAATCCACCCTTTGACCTAAACTTATCCACACTTTTAATTACAAAATCATTACAATTACTTTAGATTTTAGATTTTTATATTACACTAGAGATTTATAGTTTTCTAGGAAAACATCCAGTCCACCGTTCTGAAATCGTCGTCGTCCTCCACCAATCCTGGTGGGTCATATTATCATACCCTTAAAAAACTCTATTTAAGGGTGGAACATTTAGTCATGTTACTTTTAACCTGTATATATATTTTAATTTCTAATATTCTAGGCTAAAGGGCTGATGCAATACAACCGTCAAACATAGGCCTAAACAGTGACCAGGTTAAAGAAAAAAAGCATCAGAATAAAATACAGTGAATAATAACCAACAAACGCGTTAGCCAAAGGAACCAGAACGAAATTAACAGGAGAAATCCAATCAAATCATGATGCAGAAACCTTTCACGAGGAAGAAGAGCTGCATTGGGGGGTCAATTCTACATTGTACAACGTTAAAATGATCTGCAATGATACTAATTATTTGGTTTCTGAGACCTGAATGACAATATTGACTGTTTTAAATGAGAAAGAAAATAGGTCCCTTTCGTCTGCATGTTTTTCTGTCCTGTATCCGCTATCATTCCTCATGAGCGTACAATACGTTTTCAACATTAGATTCCTAACCTCAAGTCCGGCTTCAACTCTTGACTCATCTGCCCTGGGCTCTTGGGTTAATTCCAACCCATTTTCCAGCTATCCCAAGAGGAAACACCAATCAAAAAGAGGCAGTAGAGGAGGCGCCCTGACGATGATAAAAAAAAAAAAGCCACCTCTTCCCTCCATTCTATTGATAATAAGATGGATGACCTCGCGATCGTGATTTTCTATCAATAGGGACTCGGGTGACTGCAATATGTCTCTGCTATTATGAAAACATGGCTTTTTGGACAAGATACCCCCCAAAAAACAAGAAGGGGAGGGGTGTTCCTCAATTCCGGCTTCAACGTTGACTCATCTGCCCTGGGCTTTTGTGTATTTGTTTACTGTGCGGCCTAATTTTCACGCCAACCAAGAGGACCAGAAACACGGTCCAAAAAGAGGCAGGACGAGGGGAAGTCCCTGGCGAGATAAGGCAACGGGAAAAGCGGCCACCTCTTCCCTCCATTCTATTGATGATAAGATGGATGACCTTCCCATCACGGGACCTGCAATATTCTCTGCTTTCCGAAAAATGGCTTTCGGACAAGATACCACCGCATGGGCTATCTACCTCGATGGATTCTCCATTTCACACAGCAGACAGGAAATGGATTCAAGGAAAATGATACTGACGGACGGACGGCCGGACGGTGTGCCTCTTCACACCAACAGTAATTGCGTGTGCTGACTCTAGATCAGTGGAAGTTCCCCACCCCATTGTTTCAAGCCCGTCTTGGAATACCTGATGGTCAAATCACGACCCTTCTAACCTTCCTGAGAGAGTTTTTCATCTGTTATCAGGACTGGGTATATACATTCCCACTCTCAGGACAACAAAAACAACCAGCTGGCACTTCGCAAACCATACGAGGCCTATAAACACATTTCACCCCCGAGAGGCTGCTTTCATTGTTTGCCTGGTGATTTGAATTCTGCCTTCACTAAGACACGCAATGACCAACTTCCTATCAACACGTCTCCGTTCGCCAACGAGCGGCGATGGAGTCGAGGACTCAATGTTACTCTACCACAAAGTAAGAATAAAAAGGCCTACCTCTTCACCAATAATTCGGCAAAAATCCGATCATGACTCCGTTATCCTGCTTTCCTGTCTACAAGCATAAGCTCAAACAGGAAGTACCTGTGACACGCTCCATGTGATAAATTGTCCTCCGAATTAGAGGTTTATGCTACAAGATCGTTTTTGCTAGTGCTGAATGGAAATATGTTCCGGGCCTCCGCCACAATAGCATCGAAAAGATTACCCACCTCCCGTTCACTGGCTTCATTAGGAAATGCATCGCCAATGTTGTCCCACTGTGAAGGTTGGCTGCTTCCCCCATCAAAAGTCCTCGACTTAACACGAGGGTGGCACTAAGATAAAGGACAGGGGATAACACAAACGAGGATTATCGTTGCCAACAACGAGGGCCTATCCCTGCCAACAACTGGAGGGCTATGGCAGCCAACAATGAAGGCTAACGCTGCCAACAACAGGGCCTATCGCTCCAAAAACAACGAGGATAATGGCTGCCAACAACGCGGCTATCGCTGCCAACAACCGAGGCTAATCCGCTGCCAAAACAAAAACAACGGGCTTATCGCTGCTGCAACAACGAGGCTATGGCTGCCAAAAACGAGGGTATCCGCTGCCAACAACGATGCTATGGAATGGCTGCCAACAACGAGGCTAGGTCAGCAAACAATGAGGATACAACTGAGGGACAAGGAACAGTTACAAGAAAAAACCCCGGCTACGACCCTCAGCAGAGACATCAAACCAAGCCAAAAAAAACCCCCCCCCCCAAAACAAAAAAAAAGGCAATACAGGAACTAAGGTGGAATCATACTCGCCGATGGCCCGCCGCCTTGTGGGCAGGGGCTACAGTCAATTACGGATTACAAAGGAAAAGACCCGCCGTTATCTGCCCAACGATGCCTGTCTCTACCGAACGAACTCAATGCATTTTATGCACTACCTTCGACAAACCACATCACTGAGGCCGTCCATGCATGAGGGACCCCTGAGGGGACTGGGCCCGTCTAGCCGCTCTGAGGCCGACATGAGTAAGGTTTTAATCAGGTCACACTTGTATGCCGGGGGGCTGGACGGTATTCCAGCTGCGTTCTCGAGCGTACGCAGACCGCTGGCAGGTATATTCCCAGTCTCAAGCGTACGCAGAAACAGCTGGCAGGCGTATACATGGTCATTTTCAACCTCTCCTTGTCCCAGTCTGTAATCCCCACGTCTCAAGCGCACCACCATCATTCCTGTTCCCAACAACTCTAAGGCACCTGACACAATTACTATCGCCCTGTAAACTCACTTCTGTATCATGAAGTGCTTTGAAAGGCTGGTTTGGCCACATCAACTCCATCATCCCAGAACCCTAGATCATGGTACACACCTTTCGCAGTCAAAAAGAAGCCGAGATTACCACTCAGATTCTTTTTTTGAAAACATGACTTATAAATGTAACATTAACCTAATAAAAACTTTTTGTTTTAGGAATGAGTTTTGTGCAGTAGGCCTAATACATTATCACAGCATATTGGCTATATGCCTGGCCTGTAAATATTGTTATTCTCAGACCATATTTATTTCAAAACTCCAGCTTTAATAAAAAAATAAATCAGTTGATGAAGCATTTTGCGAGGCACTGTGGAGCATGAATTGAAAAAAATTAGCTTTTTATTTTTCCGACTGATGGTACCGCATCTGATGGTTATCGTGCTTTTAAGACAACTGGGGAGGTCAAATCATGACATCAGTGATCTTCAAATCAGGGACATCAGTGATCTTCAAATCATGACATCAGTGATCTTCAAATCATGACATCATTTGATTTTCAGGTTGTAAAGCAGAGCTTTAGAAGAATGTCAGAGCTTCCGGAATTTCCCCAAAGTTGGATGATCGTTCGAAACAATTTTTCCCAGTCGGATCTCATTTTTTATTCCAACTTCCCAATCTTCTTAAACGCACTGAAGTCAGAAGACAGAGATTTCCAAGTTCCCAGTTGTTTTGAACATGGCATTTGTCTCGCAGAGGGAGGGAGAGAGCAGCAGAGGGTCAGCGGGCGAAATAGTCACAGCCGATGGAGTGTTACCCACTTCTTCCTCTCTCAGTTCTCGGGCCATGAAAGTCTATTTAGTTGAAATTAATCTTTCTCTGATTTCTCTGGTTCTTGATCTGATGGCTGTATTGCGAACTCAGTTCCGTCGGCTTGATGAGCAACAGTGCGCTCTGCAGGGTCCTCTCGGGTGATTCTTCTGTCTGAGTAGGATAAGGCTTCCTAGATCAGTGTTTTGGTTTCCAAGGAGATGATCATTCATCCAACGGGAGTGGCCTTACCTTGCGGACTTGATCTCCTTTCTGTTGAGTAAGTCTTCCTAATTTATAAAAAAACTCGGAAGGGGGGCACAGGAGGATCAGAGGAAAAAAATATGTTTCAGGGTTTTATCAATATTCATGAGTTCCAACAGGTTAATGCAGTGTTTAAAACACGTGTTTAAATGTATTTTGGGGCTATTTGGCATTGGGGACAAGAAAATGTCTATCCTGACTCTCCTTTATTTCTTTAAACCCAGCTCTGGCGCCAAAGTCTCTGTAAACCCCCCAAACACATGTGAGTCTAAAAACGGTCTGCTCTCCGACCTCCTTAGGCCATTCAGAATCAGAAAGGGAGAACGTTTATTTGTCTTGTGATAGGCTTGAAAGGGTACACCCCGTCAAATAGGGAACTGTAAATTGACTTCGAATGTGGTACCTGTTCCCCGTGACTGACTCCACCCCCCCGGGCTCTCATCACAACGTTTTTGTTTCGCCTGAAATTTAAAATACATTTAAAAATTTAACAAAAAAACGCATCAACCAATCCCCATAAAGCAAAATGAAAACATGTCTTTAATATTTGAAAGAAATACAGAAAATTAATTACATAAGTATTCACACTCCCTTTTCTATGCCCCCCCAAATTGAGCTCAAGTATCCAATTTTCTTTGATCTTTTTGAGATGTACTAAACTTGTGGAGTCCAGCTTTTCCGATTTTTTGGACAGATTAGAAGGAAAAACACCTGTTATAAAGGTCCCAAGTGACAGTGATACAAGCAGAAAAAATATACATTGGGCCAAGGGTTGTCCTACTCCCGAATATAATGGGGATGAGGCATACGTGGCTTGCGAAAAATATTCACCCCCTTGGCATTTTTCCTATTTTGTTTCCCTTTCAACCTGGAAAAAAAAGGATTTTGGGGGGGGTTTTTATATTTGATGTACAAACATGCCTACCATTTGAAGTAAAAAATGTTTTCTTGGAAACAAACAAGAAAAAAACAAAGAAACGGGGAATTTAGCGGCAAAATTTTCACCCCCCAAAATCAAAAGTTTTTAGAGCCCCCTTTGCAAATTACAGTGCACGTCCTTGGGGTATGTCCTTAAGCTTGGGCCCTCTACCCCTGGGGTTTTGTCCATTCTTCAAGGGAAAATGCTCCTCCTTCAAATTGGATGGGGTTCCCCTGGGTACAGCAATCTTTAAGTCATACCCCAGTTTTCAATGGATTTAGGTCTGGCTTTGACTAGCCTTTTTTTCCCAAGACATTTAAATGGTTCCCATTAACCACTCAAGTGTTGCTTTAGCAGTACGCTTAGGGTCTTGTCCTGCGGAAGGTGAACTCCCCGTCCCAGTCTCAAATCTCTGGAAGACCTGTCTGAAAACAGGTTTCCCTCAAGACATTTCCCTGTATTAGCGCCATCCTCAATTCCTCGAATCTGACCAGTTGTCCACAGTCCCTGTCCGATGAAAAACACACCCCACCAGCATGATGCTGCACGCCACCATGCTCCACTGTCGGGGGATGGTTGTTATCAGGGTGTGATTGGAGAGTGTATTGGAGTGTGCGCCCAGACCATAGCCGTTTCATTGTTTTCCTTGACGGCAAAAAGCTTTCTTCCATATGTTGCATAGATTAATGATGTTCATTTCTAAGAATAATGGGACCTAAAGGGAATTTACACCCAAAAATACAGTATAAAGTGTGGCCTGTGAACGTTGTGTTTGATTTAGGTATAATGTTGTTGTCTAAGTGTCAACCCACTAACAGAGGGGGAGGAGAGGACGGTAGGTTTAGAAGAACTACTGAGAAAGAATTCCAGGGGTGAAGGGGGACCCCTGAGGAGCTGTTATTTAAGTGTGGGCGGCAAGCAAAGTGCCTTATGTGATGTACAGGGGGTGATAAAAGGCGGTGTATGTATTTTTTGGCGCCCAGAGCTTCTCCATGAATTAAAAAATACAAGACCATTCTTGCTGGTTGCGGATCCCTTTGTTTAATCTCATGAGTAAAACCAGAGAAAAAAAATTACACCCTCTGGGAATTATTCAGAGCATCATTAAGTTTGAGTAATTAGAGCTTAGAAATTCTCCCATGGACAATATGTTTTGGGAGGTTCTCCCACATGGTTTTGGTGAACACCAAACGTGTCTTGCTTATTTTCTTCTTTTAAGCAAATGTCTTTTTTTCTGGCCGACTGTTCCGGTGTAAAGCCCAGCTCTGTGGCAGGAGTGTGGTGGCCTTAAATGGTCTCATAGACCAGATTTATTCCAGTCTAGAGCTGTGTGTCATGAGGGTCGCTGAAGGTGGGGTGTGGTGTATGAATGCAGGCGCAGGACGCAGAAGGCCTCAGTACCAAAGGCTTTTAGTGCAATATACAAACCACAAAACAAAAAACGCACCCCAATATAAGCACCAAGAGGCGAAATCATCGGCGCACACCAGGCGACAAAATAAACGGCCAACACAGGAACATGTGCAAAGTACACTCCAAAACACTGAGGGAAAAAAGATAGCTTCAACACGTACAGAAGCCGCAATCAAACACAGCTACAAACACCAGACACAACACAACGAGAACTAAATTAGAACACTACGAGTACTAACGAGACACAGGTGTACAACATTCAGACCAAACCAAACGAACATGCAATACATAGATCGCCTGGGCAGCAGTACTCCGGGGACAAACGACGCCGAAGCAGCCCCGAACCAGGAGAGGAGCAGCCTCGGCCGAAACCGTGACAGTACCCCCCTCTTGACGCGCCGGCCCAGCCTGCGCGCCGACCCCCGGCCTCGGGGACGGCCCAGTCGAGGACGCAGGAGCAGGGCAGCGCAGGGGATCCGGTCCCCGGTGGGAACTCCGACAGGAGAGATGGAGAGAGGGGTCTGCCATGGATATTGTGCCCTCACCTCGGACACACCCAGCAGCCCCGCTCCTACGCGCGGCCCATTACCCTCCCACTCCACGAGATCACTGGAAGTGTCACCCCCCCTCCGGAGCGTTAAATGGAGGCCAAGAAAACGAGGCGAACGCAACGACCATATGAACAGTGTGTAACAGAACACGGAATGAAAGCCCACCTCGATTGGTACAATGGGGGACGCGAGGAGCGTAGGTCTACTCCTAATCCTCAGTTGTCCTGGAGTGGGCACCCAGCTCTAACCACCGGCCTGAGGAAGAGACACATGGAACAATTCGAGCGGGAGATTAACTTATTCTATTAGAATTCAAACAGGTCAGAATGAACGCTTTATTATAACCACACTCGGTAAATCTTACATCAGGACGTTTCTAAAGGGACAACAAACCGCAGAACCACCAAGCTACGGCAGGGCAGAGCGGACGCGCCGGTACGTTGTTTCTACGAGTATTAAGAGAAGAAAGACATATACGATCTCTACGACAAATCGTGCGGAGTCACACCGTAGTAGCACAATCAATGAAAGCGCGAAGGCGAGATTACACGGAGATAGCATTGTGACCGAGACGGCATAACTGGACCCAGCCTGCAGGGCGGAAGACAAATATAGAATTCCAGCCCAGTGTACGGCAGCGCTGTTACCAAGTATATTCCCAAAGAAGCGCATCATCCAAATCACCAATCGCCAGGGGCCTCATACATGGCTATCTGCTGCCACTACGCGGTGCCAGAACAGAGCACCGGCTAACAGGCTAAAACCCTAAATACCACATTAGGAAAAGCGGGGTTAGGCTTGCGAATAGAGGTAGAGGAGAAGGGCCGAAGAGTACGCAAGCGAACTGTTATGTGGGGCAGTCTGGTCCCACCTCTAAAGAGGCAATGTAACGCGCCAAATCCTCAACGAGACGCCGTGCGCCTGGACAAAAGGTCCTGCCCATCGGAAATAACGAACACCGGTTGAACAACGTTCTTACCAATGCTCTAAGTTAAGAACCTAACCGAGACCCCAAAAGGCCCATAAAGCTCTCTCCACAAACTCCGGGAAGGTAAACGGGAAAGTCGCGGCCTCGATCAGCACAATATATAAAACATCGGGGCACCACGTTTAAGGTGCGGAAGATGTGGGTTATAATAAAATAAGCGGCCTCAGCGGTTTGTAGGGCATAGGTAGGATAGGACCTCGACATAGGGACCGAAGAAGACCGAGGGCCTTAGAGAACCGGCCCAACACGAACCAGGGATAACACAGGCGGAATGGTGGAATATATTCCCCCTGAAGCAGAGTGGAAAGGTCTGATTACAAAATCAACCGAGACGAGGATGGGAACCATGGTACGTTTGTGGGCAGAGCACAACGGGTGAGAGGGCCTGTTGATTTCCAGTTTTTTTGAGCCTTTGAGGAACTTACCCCTGGGGCAGATGTATGGCGGCGCCTTACACTGGGACGACAAACACGAGCCAAGCAGCAGGAGGAGGCATAAAACACTCACAATCCCTACGTCAACATAGTGAGGCTATACCAACTAAGCTATGTAGGCTAATGACAACTGCCACTGTTCCGGCCCAGACTACCGCGATTTCAAGCAGTCCAGAGTGACGGAACAGAGGGGGCGACGCATATGTGGAGCCCAAGTAATGACATGAGTAGATCCTCCGAAAATATCGACGTACGCAAGGAAAGTAACTTCCAAGACCCTCAGGACACTGAGTTGGAGGGCTGGGGGTCGGTAAGCACACGCTCTGCGTCAGAGTTCAGGGCATCGACAACCTCCCACGAACCACCGGTACACTTATGCCAAAAGAGAAATAGACTCCTAGCCAAACAAAGGTAGCTAATGGGCGATGGGCTCAAAGGATACCTCAATATCTCAATACCAGGGGTCATATCGGGTCTGGGGCACCAAGCGCCATCTGCCTACCTACCAATTAATGGACAAGAAGCCCATAGGGTTAAAACATGTACGTGATTTAAATCCACAACCTGTGTGAGTAAAAGAGAAATATAACACTAAGCTCCACTCGGTACGGCGATAGGCTGGAGGGTTCAAGGCTCCTGACCTCAGGCTAGCCCCCGGATCGTAATCAGTAGGTGGCTCTCCCGCAGAGGGTATCCCCAAGTCAGAGAATGAGAGAGGGCAAACCCAAAAAAGGGAGGAGTTGATAGCAACCCCAGTACAAGCCAGGAACTCCCTAGTCCCAATACGCTCCGCCCGGGTGCGCTCTTTGAGGGGGGGTTTGTAAGGGTAAAAAGCACAGGGGCGGGGTTGAGTTTAAGTTTAGGTGGGCCGTGCGGACGTGGGATTTATGCAGACGAGAAACGGCCCCCTAAATATTCAGTCCTCTCTACAGGCCCTGGGCGCTTTGCGTCTCCTTCGGAATCCACACGGACACTCTGACCACTTGCGCAGTCCGCACCATGGACCCCCCCCCCCTTTCAGAAGGGAGTGATAGAGGGAAGCCTACTGGCACCACTGGCCCCATATAAACCCCGTGAATTACAGTAACTATAAAACCTCCACCTTTGGGTAAGTAAATTAGCAAAGCCAAAATAAACTGCTTGCTTGCTGCCAACCTATTTTCAGTAGGGGCGGTGTTTTGACCAATTATGACACAGCGGAACACGAACTTCAACCTCCATTCCACCCCTCGAACCTGTACGCGCGGACAACCATAGAAAAAGAACCGGATAACCCAAAAAAAAAAATAAAAGGAAACAGGAGAACGACAACTCTGGAAAAACCAGAATCTTCTCTGCCCTTCTTGAACTATATGGTCGTGCAATTCCGAAACAGCTCCTCTCCAACTCTCAATAAACGGAACGCACCAGTAGGTCATGCGCGGCATTCGGGTGTAAGACGAGTACCAGAATGTCAATCAATGCTACAAGACCACCCAACTGTCCCCTCGAATATCCCGGAACAAAATCGTAAGCTACGAGAGGATTGGAAAGACTAGATGGAGCATCACAACCCATAAGGGCATGACGAAGAGATTCGAATGATGATCCTGACGTGGTACTAACTGCTGTCCTTCCATTTCGTCACCCTCCCTAAATGCGCACCAAGTTTATACGCGGCCTCCTGAAGTATTCAGTTTTGTGAAATAACCGCGTCTCCATGAATGACTCCGTCATGTCGCAAATATCAGAGGCGAGTGGATACAAGTATTTCACAGTAATCTTATTGAGGACCACGGTATCAATCAAATGCCTAGCACAAGGGCCGCGAACCATTCATTTTTCAATTTTTCAACAACAAACAGAAGCGAGGGAGGGGCGAGATGAGAGACAAGGGAGACAGTGGAGGGTATATCCGAATGTATCCATGTCTCAAAGATTTGGCCTACTGTCACGTCTCCATAGCTTTTCTGCCTCCTCTTGAGACAAAGGATAACATGGCTCGTGGAAGCGCTGTCTCCTAAGACCGGGATTGTTTGATATCAAATCGCACATTCCCCGCCCTGTCGATAGGAGGGGGAGGCCAACCGTGCGTCCTCGCCCTAGTTTTGCTAAAACACAAGGAGCTTAAAATCCCCATGATTCAGGATAATCGACTGAATATTTCTGAAGCTCTTGTGAGACATGAGACAACATGATAGTGTGCAGTTAAGAGTAAGCGGCAGGGCGCGTACCTTAGAGCCGGTGGAACCCTCCTAACCGAAGTCTCGACCCCCACGGAAAACACCAGACTAGACATCGCCCCCTCCCTCCGCACTGAGGCATGTACCACCATCGATGAGCCCTCCTGGTATGCCACGGAAAAAAGAAAATAGCAGGGTTGTGTAGCGTGCTTTTAAAAAAGCAGGAGAATCCCCAGCACAGCACCAGGGTATGCAGGAGAGCGAATCAATTACAGCTTGTATAGTTCTCCTTCATGCCCCCGCCCCCCATGCGCACACATCGAGTGCGCGCAGTGATTTCCCCCTTGACAACCCCCAATCCGACCACAACGGGCGGCTATCTAAGCGCATATGAACGGGAAACAAAGGTTTTTTGTCAGAACAAAATAAAAACTTTTCCCGATATCAACAAAAATCTAGCCCCAGCGCGCCCCTGAAATTTAGTGCCGCCCTTATGCTGAGGGGAATGCCAGGTTGAAACCCTGTGGAAAGGAGAAAAAAAAAAAAAAAACAGGTATACCAAAGTGCGCAACCAGGAAAGCTCTGGGTAAGTGGGACGGCGACCGTCTACTAACCTGGGAGGCCCCCCCAGTGCGGGCCTTTGTATTCCCCCCGGGGAGAACTCCTCAAACAGCACCTGGCCGCAGTGTTCGCCCCTCCTACGACGCACTTGAGTTGCAGGAGGACAGAGCCGCCCCGTGGCCCCTACTCCTACTCCGTTCTCTAGCGCCGGCATACCCCCGAGCTCCAACGGGCTCGGCTCGGAGTAGAGGATAGCGGCGTCCGGAAGAAGGGGGAGAGCAGAGAGCGGAATGGGACCGCGGACTCCCCATCGGACGTCCACGGGGTGGCCATAACAGCTAGGGTGTCCCGAACCGTGAACATGACATATCTGACCAACTGGTCCGAATGGATAGATCGGGTTATCCCTGCAGGCCCACCAAATCACGTTTCTGAACGGTCCCTCCTCGTAGGGAGAGCTACACGGGAAAACCAATGGCGATGGGAGCCCAGTCATTCCACCCTTCTGCCCAATGCATCCGCTAGCTAGGAGTCCCGGTAACTCTAGTAGGAGAGCAACGCTGGCGCGCTCCTACTCACCTGTACCTCAAATGGACTAGACGCTCCCCCGCGTATAGGTAATGGTCGTGGCGTCCATTCTCCTCCACTCGGCGGTAGCTCACTCTAACGCCTTGCCCGTTGAGACAGGAGATGAGGGCGGAAAGGAGGAACTGGAGGGAGGAGGAGGACGGAGGGAAACACTCTCTCGTGTCCGGACTGAGGGCAACGGGTTCCTGTACCCAGTGGCCAGGTAGTTGCCGCACCAACCTGCAGGAGGGGAAATCAACACCCCGATCACCGGGAAAAGAGCTTGTGACCCCGTCCATACGCCCTACGTGGAATTGCGCGCGGGCGGTGCGGAGGAGCCGAATAACCCCTGGGGTTCCGAACCTAGACTGGTTGTCGGGTTGTGAGTTTGGTTTTGGTGGATTGCCATCCGACCGGATGGGTGAGGGCTAGGTGGGCAGGAGACACACCAGCCCAGCCAGGGGTCTAGGTGGGAGGTGTTGGGTTACCCGGCTGGCCTCCCATCGGTGCAAGGTGTAGGCGGAGGGGGGATTACCACCTCCTTGTAAGAGCGAGTCCTCCAGTGTCACTTATTTATCTGGCCCTCTTGCCCCGGATATTGGCTCCTCGAGCGACCACAGGCCGTCTCTCCTCTGCCGATCCTTCTGATTCCATTTGGTGTGTGATTCTGTCCATTAGGGTTGCGGAAAGGTGGGGTGGTGTTTGTATGAATCAGGCGCAGGACGCAGAAGAGGCTTCAGTCCCAAAGGTCTTGAGTGCCCACATATACACACAAAACCAAAGAACAATAAGCCCAAAAGGCCGAAGGAAATAGACGGCGCAAACAGGCGACCACAAAAATAAACGGCGCACAAAACATGTGCAAACGTAAAGTCACCACACTCCAAAAACATTGGAGGGCAAAAAAAAAAATGTAGCTTCAACACGTAACCAACTTAACAGAAGCGCCACAATCACACACACAACAACAGACCACATCACAAGAGAACTAAATTAGAAACACTAACGAGAGGCCCCTCAAACTTAGAACAGCGCTGTACATTACATTGAATTTACGTCATTATTAGCAGACGCTCTCTTCTCCATGAGCGTAGCTCTCTGTTCTCTTCTTACAGGAGCAACTTAGGGTTTAAAAGGCCTTGCCCTTAAGGGCACATCGACAGAGGTTCACCTAGTCGGATCGGGGAATTAGACATTAGAACCAGCGACAACCTTTCGAGTCTGGTACTGGGAACAAACGCTCTCTTACACACTAAAGTCCTACAGCCGCCCACACACGGTGTACAACATCAAGACCAAAACCAAACGAAACATGAAACATAGACTACTGGTTGGCAGCGTTCAGTACCTCAGGGGAAGACGACCGACGAAGCCTTGCCCCGCAAACCAGGAGGAAGGAGAAAGCTTAAAAAAAAGCCTCAGGAACGAAAAAAACCGTGACCACTCTGTGGAGATTTGCCAGCTTCCTTCAGGGGTTGTCTTGTGTCGGTCTCTTTGTTGCCTACTGATTAATGCACTCCTTGCCTGTGGTCCGGTGAGTCTTTGGTGGCGGGGCCCTTCCTCTCTTGGCAGGGATTCTGTGTGGGTGCCATAGTTCTTTCCATTTTTTAATAATGGCTTTAATGGTGGCTCCGTTGGGATGTTCAAAATTCTGATATTTTGTTTTAAACCCAACCCTGATCTATACTTCTCCACAACTTGGTCCCTGCCCTGTTTGGAGAACTCCCCTCTGTTCTTCATGGTTGCCGCCTTGTTTGCTTGGTTGTGCCCCTTCTTGCTTAATTGCCTAGTTTTGTGTTTTGCAGACTTGGGGGCTTTCGAACACAGGTTGTATTATATACTGAAGCTCTCATGGTGAGCAGATCATGTTGACACTTAAATTGCACACAGGTGCGACTTTATTTAACTAATTATGTGACTTCTGAAGATAATTGGTTGCACCAAATCTTATTTAGGGGCTTCATAGCGAAGGGGGTGGGTGATTATACGTGTATACAAACCGCACGCACCCAACTTTTCCGTTATTTATTTTTTAGAATTTTTTGTTGAAATAAAGTAATTTTTTTTCATTTCACTTCACCAATTTGGACTATTTTGTGTATGTCCCATGACATGAAATCCAAAAAAAAAATCAATTTAAAATTACAGGTTGGTAATGCAAAAAACACAAAATAGGAAAAAAACGCCCAAGGGGGATGAATACTTTTGCAAGGCATGTATATCTGGGGACCGAAGGTGGATAAAATATAAATTTTTATTAAAACAATTTTCTAGAGTGTTTTAAAGTTTCCAAGAGCACCCAGTGGTTCCCCTCATAATGGATCTACCCAGACTCTGCCTAGAGAGCTGGCCGTCTGACCTGACCAAAACTGAGCAACCGGGGGGGGGACAAAGGACAAAAGAACCCAATAACTTGGGGAACTACAGAGTTCCTTGGCTGAGATGGGAGAAACCTGCCAGAAGGACAATGGTCTCTACAGCACTTCATCAATCTAGATTTTATGATAGAGTGGCCAGACGGAAGCCACTCCTGAGGAAAAAGGAACATGGCAGCACGCATGGAGGTTTGCAAAAAAGGCACGTGAAAGACTCTGAGAGCATAAGGCAAAAGATTATGTGGTCTGATGAGACCAAAACATGTACTCTTTGGCCTGAGACTGGGAGACTGGTAAGGATAGAGGGAACAATGGAATGGAGCCAAAATACAGGAAAATCCTTGATGAGAACATGCTTCAGAGTGCAAACGATCTTCGACTGGGATGAAGATTTACATTCTGATAGGACAATGACCCAAGCATACTACCAAAGCAAAAGCTGAAAGCTGAAATGGCTTAAGAACAAGAATTTGAAAGTCTTTGAGTGGCCCAGCCTAAAACCCCACACTTTAATCCCATTGAAAATCTCGTGTGGTTTGGTATGTGTAAAGACTCCTTGAAGATTGCTGTTTACTGCCGCTTCCCCATCTAACTTAACAGCTTGAGAAAAATTGCAAGGAAGATTGGAGAAAATCCCCCCAAATCCAGATGTGCAAAGCTGATACAGACATACCCAAGGAGACTCAAAGCTGTAATCGCCACCAAAGGTGCTTCTACAAAGTATTGACCTCAGGGGTGAATACTAATGTTAAATGTGTCCTTTGCGCTATTTGGCCGTATTTGTGTGACAAAGAAAGGTATTCATATCCTTGACTCTCCTTTCTTTCTTGAAACCCAAAAGTCTCTGATAAAAACCCCCCCCCCCCCCCCCCCAACACGTGAGTCGTAAAAAGACGGTCTCACATGTTCCTGTATTTCATTTTCAATAAATTTGCTACAAATTCTTAAAAACAAATGTTTTCACATTGTCATTATGGGGGTATTGTGTGTAGATGGGTGAGAAACCCCCACAATTTAATATATTTTGAATTCAAGGATGTAACACAACAGATTGTGGAGTAAAGGGGTCTGTGAATACTTTCTGAAGGCGCTGTAGACAGGAACAGCTATGATGGCGTAGCAGTGCGGTCGTGTTTTTTTTCTGTTGTCCTTGTGTAAATAGCCAGTTTTTTAGTTTTTTTGTCTATTTTGTATATATTTCTCAATTTTACTTTTCATTCTTTAACTAAATATACTTTCCTGCAACCCGCCTCACCCAACGTGGAAAGGATTCTATTATTTCTTTATAACTTTCATCAAGAACCTTAAGCTGAAACTAGTGTAGCTGCAACTGAATGGCTACTTGCTATTAGTTCACCGTTAGCGTCTTCACCATTGTCCGTGGCCCTACACTATCCACCAGCCACCTCTAGCTCTAGCCTGGACAATTTGTCAGCCAGTCTGCACAGCGTGCTATCGACCCAGAGCATATCGGATTTTCTGCCGGAATCACTGGACCTAGCGCCGGATCATCGCAACCAGCTAGCTGCAACCAAATGGCTGTTTGTCGTTGGCTGATTACCATTGCCCCTTAGCAAGCACCAGTTAGCCTTGAGCCCACGCAAGCCGGGCCTCTTGCTCGCCAGTGCTGTAGCAGCCCCCGAAACTACCTCCGAACTCTCCTATTGCTGTTCACCGGACCTTATGATAACTCAGCTATACAGCTGATGCCTGCTGAAATGTTTCTTTTATACGGTACCGCATCCTGTTTATGTTTAGCCTCAGCCCAAACTTTGTCGTCATTACCAGCTGTTGTCTTATCTCTCTCAAATAACATATGTGATTGCTTTATGCCTCTCTCCCATGTCAATATGCCTTGCTTATTGCTGTTTTGGTTATTTCTTATTGTACTATTTCACTGTAGAGCCCCCAGCCCAGCTCAACCTGCCTTAGACAGCTCCTTTGTCCCACCCCCCATACACGCAGAGACCGACTCAATCGGTGCCTCCAGTGATGCTATCTCTTTCATTGTTACCCAATGCTTAGGTTTACCTCCACTGTAGTCATATCCTTCCATATCCTTGTCTGTACATAATGCCCTGAATCTAATCTACAACGGCCGGAAATCTGCCCCTTTTTTTCTCTGTACCCAACGCACTGAAGACCAGTTATTAAAGCCTTTAGCCGTATCCTTATTCTACTCCTCCTCTGTTCCTCTGGTGATCTAGAGGGTTAACCCAGCCCTGTAGCCCCAGTATCACTCCTACTCCCCAGGCGTTATCATTTGTTGACTTCTGTAACCGTAAAAGCTTGGTTTCTTGCACGTTAAAATCGAAGCCTCCTCCTAAGTTTGAGTTATTCACTGCGTTAGCACACTCCGCCAACGCTGATGTTCTAGCAGAGTCTGAATCCTGGCTTAGGATGGCCACCAAAAATTTAACTACAACATTTTCTGTCTCGATAGAACTGCCAAAGGGGGTGGGGTTGCAATCTACTGTAGAGATAGCCTGCAGAGCTATCATACTATATCACGTCTGTGCCCAAACAGTTTGAGCTTCTACTTCTAAAAATCCACCTTTCCAGAATAAGTCTCTCACTGTTGCCGCTTGCTACAGACCCCCTCAGCCCCGAGCTGTGCCCTGGACACCATATGTGAACTGATTGCCCCCTATCTATCCTCAGAGTTCGTACGGCTTGGTGACCTAAACTGGGATATGCTTAACACCCCGGCCAATTTACAATCTAAACTAGATGCCCTCAATCTCACACAAATTATCAACAAACCTACCAGGTACAACCCCAAAATCCGTAAACATGGGCACACCCTCATAGATATCATCCTGACAAAATTTACCCTTCGAAAATACACCTCCGCTGTCTTCAACCAGGATCTCAGCGATCACTGCCTTATTGCCTGCATCCGTAATAATAATATAATAATAATATGCCATTTAGCAGACGCTTTTATCCAAAGCGACTTACAGTCATGCGTGCATACATTTTTTTGTGTATGGGTGGTCCCGGGGATCGAACCCACTACCTTGGCGTTACAAGCGCCCGTGCTCTACCAGCTGAGCTACAGAGGGGACCACAATGGGTCCGCGGTCAAACGACCACCCCTCATCACTGTCAAACGCTCCCTAAAACACTTCAGCGAGCAGGCCTTTCTAATTGACCTGGCCCGGGTATCCTGGATGGATATTGACCTCATTCCGTCAATAGAGGATGCCTGGTTGTTCTTTAAAAGTGCTTTCCTCCGCTGCAACTTGCCCATGCCCCCCCCCCCCGCTTCTCCTTTACACAAAATTCAGACAGCTGATGTTCTGAAAGAGCTGAAAAATCTGGACCCCTACAAATAATCTGGGCTAGACAATCTGGACCCTTTCTTTCTAAAATTAGCCGCTGAAATTGTCGCAACCCCTATTACTAGCCTGTTCAACCTCTCTTTCGTAACGTCTGAGATCCCCAGAGATTGGAAAGCTGCCGCGGTCATCCCCCTCTTCAAAGGGGGTGACACTCTAGATCCAAACTGTTACAGACCTATATCCATACTGCCCTGCCTTTCGAAAGTATTTGAAAGCCAAGTTAACAAACAGATCACCAACCCTTTCGAATCCCACCGTACCTTCTCCGCTATGCAATCCGGTTTTCCGAGCTGGTCATGGGTACACCTCAGCCATGCTCAAGGTCCTAAACGATATTATAACCGCGATCGATAAAAGACAGTACTGCGCAGCCGTCTTCATCAACCTGGCCAAGGCTTTCGACTCTGTCAACCACCGCATTCTTATTGGCAGACTAAATAGCCTTGGTTTCTCAAATGACTGCCTCACCTGGTTCACCAACTACTTCTCAGATAGAGTTCAATGTGTCAAATCGGAGGGCCTGTTGTCTGGACCTCTGGCAGTCTCTATGGGGTGACGCTCGGATCCACCTCTATGCGGACGAACACTATTTTGTATACATCTGGCCCTTCATTGGACACTGTGTTAACAAAACTCCAAACGAGCTTCAACGCCATACAACACTCCTTCCGTAGCCTCCAACTGCTCTTAAACACTAGTAAAACTAAATGCATGCTCTTCAATCAAACGCTGCTTGCACCCGCCCACCCGACTAGAATCACTACTCTTGGCGGGTCTGACCTAGAGTATGTGGACAACTACAAATACCTAGGTGTCTGGTTAGACTGTAAACTCTCCTTCCAGACTCACACATTAAGCATCTCCAATCAAAAGTTAGATCTAGAATCGGCTTCCTATTTCGCAACAAAGCCTCCTTCACTCATGCTGCCAAACATGCCCTCGTAAAACTGACTATCCTACCAATCCTTGATTTCGGCGATGTCATTTACAAAATAGCCTCCAACACTCTACTCAGCAAATTGGATGTAGTCTATCACAGTGCCATCCGTTTTGTCACCAAAGCCCCATATACTACCCACCATTGTGACCTGTACGCTCTTGTTGGCTGGCCCTCACTACATATTCGTCGCCAAACCCACTGGCTCCAGGTCATCTATAAATCACTGCTAGGCAAATCCCCGTCTTATCTTAGCTCACTGGTCACCATAGCAACACCCACCCGTAGTCTGCGCTCCAGCAGGTATATCTCACGGGTCATCCCCAAAGCCAACACCCCTTTGGCCGCTATTCCTTCCAGTTCTCTGCTGCCAATGACTGGAACGAACTGCAAAAATCTCTGAAGGTGGAGACACTTATCTCCCTCACTAACTTTAAGCATCAGTTGTCAGAGCAGCTTACAGATCACTGCACCTGTACACAGCCCATCTGTAATTAGCCCATCCAACTACCTCATCCCAATATTGTTATTTATTTTGCTAATTTGCACCCCAGTATCTCTATTTGCACATCATCTTTTGCACATCTATCATTCCAGTGTTAATACGAAATTGTAACTATTTTGCACTATGGGCCTATTTATTGCCTTACCTCCATAATTTACTACAATCGCACACACTGTATATATATTTTCTGTTGTATTTTTGACTTTATGTTTTGTTTACCCCATATGTAATTCTGTGTTGTTGTTTTTATCACACTACTTTGCTTTATCTTGGCCAGGTCGCAGTTGTAAATGAGAACTTGTTCTCAACTGGCTTACCTGGTTAAATAAAGGTTAAATAAAAATATAAAAAAAGAGTGAGAATGTTGTTCATTGACTACAGCTCAGTGTTCAACACCATAGTCCCCTCCAAGCTCGTCACCAACCGTGGGACTGAACACCTCCCTCTGCAGCTGGACCCTGGACTTCCTGACGGGCTGCCCCCAGGTGGTGAGGGTTGGCAACAACACCTCTGCCATGCTGACCCTCAAAATGGGGGCCCTACAGGGGTGTGTGCTTAGTCCTCTCCTGTACTCCCTGTTCACCCTCGATTGCGTGGACACGTACGACTCCAACACCATCATCAAGATTTCTGACGACACGACGGTGGTAGGCCTGATCACCGACGACGATGAGACAGCCTATAGGGAGGAGGTCAGAGACCTGGCAGTGTGGTGAGAGCTTCAAGTTTCTCATGTCCAAATCACGAAACACTTAAAAGGTTTGACACACACGCAAAAAGTCATGAAGAAGGCGCGATAGCGCCTCTTCCCCCTCAGGAGGTTGAAAAGATTTGTCATGGGCCCTCAAATCCTCAAAACGTTCTACAGCTGCACCATTGATAGCATCTTGACTGGCTGCATCACTGCTTGGTAAGGCAACTGCAGCGCGCTAGATCACATGGAGATACAAAGGGTAGTGCAGACAGCCCAGTACATCACTGGAGCTCCCTGCCATCCAGGACCTCTATATCAGAGCTCTCTGCCATCCAGGACCTATATACCAGAGCTCCCTGCCATCCAGGACCTCTATATCAGAGCCCCCTGCCATCCAGGACCTCTATATCAGAGCCCCCTGCCATCCAGGACCTCTATATCAGAGCTCCCTGCCATCCAGGACCTCTCTATCAGAGCTCCGTGCCATCCAGGACCTCTATACCAGAGCTCCCTGCCATCCAGGACCTCTATATCAGAGCTCCCTGCCATCCAGGACCTCTATATCAGAGCTCCCTGCCATCCAGGACCTCTATATCAGAGCTCCCTGCCTATCCAGGACCTCTATATCAGAGCTCCCTGCCATCCAGGACCTCTATACCAGAGCTCCCTGCCATCCAGGACCTCTATACCAGAGCTCCCTGCCATCCAGGACCTCTATACCAGAGCTCCCTGCCATCCAGGACCTCTATATCAGAGCTCCCTGCCATCCAGGACCTCTATATCAGAGCTCCCCTGCCATCCAGGACCTCTATACCAGAGCTCCCTGCCATCCAGGACCTCTATATTAGAGCTCGCTGCCATCCAGGACCTCTATATCAGAGCTCCCTGCCATCCAGGACCTCTATATCAGAGCTCCCTGCCATCCAGGACCTCTATATCAGAGCTCCCTGCCATCCAGGATCTCTATACCAGAGCTCCCTGCCATCCAGGACCTCTATACCAGAGCTCCCTGCCATCCAGGACCTCTATACCAGAGCTCCCTGCCATCCAGGACCTCTATACCAGAGCTCCCAGCCATCCAGGATCTCTATATCAGAGCTCCCTGCCATCCAGGACCTCTATACCAGAGCTCCCTGCCATCCAGGCAGACCCTGGAACTGACCCTGTATATAGCTACTGACCCTGGAATAAATGTCCCTGTATATAACTACTGACCCTGGAACTACTGACCCTGAATATAGCTACTGACCCTGGAACTGACCCTGTATATAGCTACTGACCCTGGAACTGACCCTGTATATACTAGTTGAAGTGGAAGTTTACATGTATATAGCCAAACTGACATTTAAACTCAGTTTGTATACAATCACTGACTTTATTTTAAGAATATGAAATGTCTGAATAATAGCTAGAGAGACTGATTTATTTCATCCATTCCAGTGGGTCAGAAGTTGGAATACACTCAATTTGTATTTGGTAGCATTGCCTTTAAATTGTTTAACTTGGGTCAAACGACCCTGGGTATAGCTTACTGAGCTTCCCACAATAGTTGGGTGACTGAAGGTTGCGGGAAAAGGCTATTCATCCTGACAGAGCTGGTGTAACTGAGTCAGGTTTGTAGGCTCCTTGAACTGTATCATCGCACACACTTTTCAGTTCTGCCCACACATTTTCTATAGGATTGAGGTCCCTGCTTTGTGATGGCCACTCCAATACCTTGACTTTGTTGTCCTTAAGCCATTTTGCCACAACGTTGGAAGTATGCTTGGGTCATGGAACATTTGGAAGACCCATTTGCGACCAAGCTTTAACTTCCTGACTGATGTCTTGAGATGTTGTTCAATATATCCACTAATTTTCCTTCCTCATGATATCATCTATTTTGTTAAGTGGCACCAGTCCCTCCTGCAGCAAAGCACCCCCACAGCATGATGCTGCCACCCCCGTGGCTTCACGTTTGGGATGTGTTTCTTCGGCTTGCAAAGCGTTCCCCTTTTTCCTCCAAACATGGAAACGATGGTCATTATGGCCAAAACAGTTCTATTTTTGTTTCATCAGACCAGAGGACATTTCTCCAAAAAGTACGATCTTTGTCCCCAATGTGCAGTTGCAAACCCGTATAGTCTGTCTTTTTTATGGCAGTTTTGGAGCAGTGGCTTCTTCCTTGCTGAGCGGGCCTTTCAGGTTATGTATATAGGCTATAGGACTTGTTTTACTGTGGATATAGATAATTTTGTACCTGTTTCCTCCAGCATCTTCACAAGGTCCTTTGCTGTTGTTCTGGGATTGATGTTTGCACTTTTCGCACCAAAATATGTTCATCTCTAGGAGACAGAAACCGTCTCCTTCCTGAGCGGTATGACGGCTGCGAACTGTCCCATGGTGTTTATACTTGAGTAACTATTGTTTGTACAGATGAACGTGGTACCTTCAGGCGTTTGGAAATTGCTCCCCAAGGATGTACCAGACTTGTGGAGGTCTACAATTATTTTTCTGAGGGTGTGGCTGATTTCTTTTGATTTTCCCATACTGTAAAGAAAAGAGGCATTGAGTTTGAAGGTAGGCCTTGAAATACATCCACAGGTACACTCCAATTGACTCAAATGATGTCAATTAGCCTATCAGAAGCTCTAAAGCCATGACATCATTTTCTGGATTTTTCCAAAGATTTAAAGGCACAGACAACTTAGTGTATGTAAACTTCTGACCCACTGGAATTGTGATACAGTGAATTATAAGTGAAATAATTTGTCTGTAAAACAATAGTTGAAAAAATTACTTGTGTCATGCACAAAGTAGATGTCCTAACCGACATGCCAAAACTATATTTTGTTAAAAAGAAATTTGTGGAGTGGTTGAAAAACAAGTTTTAATGACTCCAACTTAAGTGTATGTAAACTTCCGACTTCAACTGTAGCTTCTGAACCTGGAACTGTCCCTGTATATAGCTACTGACCCTGGAACTGACCCTGTATATAGCTACTGACCTGGAACTGACCCTGTATATAGCTACTGACCCTGGAACTGACCCTGTATATAGCTACTGACCCTGGAAACTGACCCTGTATATAGCTACTGACCCTGGAACTGACCCTGTATATAGCTACTGACCCTGGAACTGACCCTGTATATAGCTACTGACCCTGGAACTGTCCCTGTATATAGCTACTGACCCTGGAAAACTGTATATAGCTACTGACCCTGGAACTGACCCTGTATATAGCTACTGACCCTGGAACTGACCCTGTATATAGCTACTGACCCTGGAACTGTCCCTGTATATAGCTACTGACCCTGGAACTGACCCTGTATATAGCTACTGACCCTGGAACTGTCCCTGTATATAGCTACTGACCCTGGAACTGTATATAGCTACTGGACCTGGAACTGACCCTTGTATATAGCTACTGACCCTGGAACTGACCCTGTATATAGCTACTGACCCTGGAACTGTCCCTGTATATAGCTACTGACCCTGGAACTGTCCCTGTATATAGCTACTGACCCTGGAACTGTCCCTGTATATAGCTACTGACCCTGGAACCCTGTATATAGCTACTGACCCTGGAACTGACCCTGTATATAGCTACTGACCCTGGAACTGTCCCTGTATATAGCTACTGACCCTGGAAACTGTATATAGCTACTGACCCTGAACTGAAACTGTATATAGCTACTGACCCTGGAAACTGACCCTGTATATAGCTACTGACCCTGGAACTGTCCCTGTATATAGCTACTGACCTGGAACTGTCCCTGTATATAGCTACTGACCCTGGAACTGACCCTGTATATAGCTACTGGACCCTGGAACTGACCCTGTATATAGCTACTGACCCTGGAACTGTCCCTGTATATAGCTACTGACCCTGGAACTGACCCTGTATATAGCTACTGACCCTGGAACTGACCCTGTATATAGCTACTGACCCTGGAACTGACCCTGTATATAGCTACTGACCCTGGAACTGACCCTGTATATAGCTACTGACCCTGGAACTGACCCTGTATATAGCTACTGACCCTGGAACTGTCCCTGTATATAGCTACTGACCCTGGAACTGTATATAGCTACTGACCCTGGAACTGACCCTGTATATAGCTACTGACCCTGGAACTGACCCTGTATATAGCTACTGACCCTGGAACTGACCCTGTATATAGCTACTGACCCTGGAACTGACCCTGTATATAGCTACTGACCCTGGAACTGTATATAGCTACTGACCCTGGAACTGTCCCTGTATATAGCTACTGACCCTGGAACTGTCCCTGTATATAGCTACTGACCCTGGCACTGACCCTGTATATAGCTACTGACCCTGGAACTGTCCCTGTATATAGCTACTGACCCTGGAACTGTCCCTGTATATAGCTACTGACCCTGGAACTGTCCCTGTATATAGCTACTGACCCTGGAAACTGTCCCTGTATATAGCTACTGACCCTGGAACTGACCCTGTATATAGCTACTGACCCTGGAACTGTCCCTGTATATAGCTACTGACCCTGGAACTGACCCTGTATATAGCTACTGACCCTGGACCGGAACTGACCCTATATAGCTACTGACCCTGGAACTGACCCTGTATATAGCTACTGACCCTGGAACTGACCCTGTATATAGCTACTGACCCTGGAACTGTCCCTGTATGTATATAGCTACTGACCCTGGAACTGTCCTTGTATATAGCTACTGCCCCTGGAACTGACCCTGTATATAGCTACTGACCCTGGAACTGACCCTGTATATAGCTACTGACCCTGGAACTGTCCCTGTATATAGCTACTGACCCTGGAACTGTCCCTGTATATAGCTACTGACCCTGGAACTGTCCCTGTATATAGCTACTGACCCTGGAACTGACCCTGTATATAGCTACTGACCCTGGAACTGACCCTGTATATAGCTACTGACCCTGGAACTGACCCTGTATATAGCTACTGACCCTGGAACTGTCCCTGTATATATAGCTACTGACCCTGGAACTGACCCTGTATATAGCTACTGACCCTGTATATAGCTACTGTCCCTGTATATAGCTACTGACCCTGGAACTGACCCTGTATATAGCTACTGACCCTGGAACTGACCCTGTATATAGCTACTGACCCTGGAACTGACCCTGTATATAGCTACTGACCTGGAACTGACCCTGTATATAGCTACTGACCCTGGGAACTGTCCCTGTATATAGCTACTGACCCTGGAACTGACCCTGTATATAGCTACTGACCCTGGAACTGTATATAGCTACTGACCCTGGAACTGACCCTGAAACTGTCCCTGTAGCTACTGACCCTGGAACTGACCCTGTATATAGCTACTGACCCTGGAACTGACCCTGTATATAGCTACTGACCCTGGAACTGTATATAGCTACTGACCCTGGGAACTGTCCCTGTATATAGCTACTGACCCTGGAACTGACCCTGTATATAGCTACTGACCCTGGAACTGACCCTGTATATAGCTACTGACCCTGGAACTGTCCCTGTATATAGCTACTGACCCTGGAACTGACCCTGTATATAGCTACTGACCCTGGAACTGACCCTGTATATAGCTACTGACCCTGGAACTGTCCCTGTATATAGCTACTGACCCTGGAACTGACCCTGTATATAGCTACTGACCCTGAACTGACCCTGTATATAGCTACTGACCCCTGGAACTGTCCCTGTATATAGCTACTGACCCTGGAACTGTCCCTGTATATAGCTACTGACCCTGGAACTGACCCTGTATATAGCTACTGACCCTGGAACTGACCCTGTATATAGCTACTGACCCTGGAACTGACCCTGTATATAGCTACTGACCCTGGAACTGACCCTGTATATAGCTACTGACCCTGGAACTGACCCTGTATATAGCTACTGACCCTGGAACTGACCCTGTATATAGCTACTGACCCTGGAACTGTATATAGCTACTGACCCTGGAACTGACCCCCTGTATATAGCTACTGACCCTGGAAATATAGCTACTGACCCCTGTATATAGCTACTGACCCTGGAACTGTCCCTGTATATAGCTACTGACCCTGGAACTGACCCTGTATATAGCTACTGACCCTGGAACTGACCCTGTATATAGCTACTGACCCTGGAACTGACCCTGTATATAGCTACTGACCCTGGAATAGCTGACCCTGTATATAGCTACTGACCCTGGAACTGTCCCTGTATATAGCTACTGACCCTGGAACTGTCCCTGTATATAGCTACTGACCCTGGAACTGACCCTGTATATAGCTACTGACCCCTGACCCTGGAACTGTCCCTGTATATAGCTACTGACCCTGGAACTGACCCTGTATATAGCTACTGACCCTGGAACTGACCCTGTATATAGCTACTGACCCTGGAACTGACCCTGTATATAGCTACTGACCCTGGAACTGACCCTGTATATAGCTACTGACCCTGGAACTGACCCTGTATATAGCTACTGACCCTGGAACTGACCCTGTATATAGCTACTGACCCTGGAACTGTCCCTGTATATAGCTACTGACCCTGGAACTGACCCTGTATATAGCTACTGACCCTGGAACTGACCCTGTATATAGCTACTGACCCTGGAACTGGACCCTGTATATAGCTACTGACCCTGGAACTGTCCCTGTATATAGCTACTGACCCTGGAACTGACCCTGTATATAGCTACTGACCCTGGAACTGACCCTGTATATAGCTACTGACCCTGGGAACTGACCCTGTATATAGCTACTGACCTGGAACTGACCCTATATAGCTACTGACCCTATACTGTCCCTGTATATAGCTACTGACCCTGGAACTGTCCCTGTATATAGCTACTGACCCTGGAACTGACCCTGTATATAGCTACTGACCCTGGAACTGACCCTGTATATAGCTACTGACCCTGGAAACTGACCCTGTATATAGCTACTGACCCTGGAACTGTCCCTGTATATAGCTACTGACCCTGAACTGTCCCTGTATATAGCTACTGACCCTGGAACTGTCCCTGTATATAGCTACTGACCCTGGAACTGTCCCTGTATATAGCTACTGACCCTGGAACTGACCCTGTATATAGCTACTGACCCTGGAACTGACCCTGTATATAGCTACTGACCCTGGAACTGACCCTGTATATAGCTACTGACCCTGGAACTGTATATAGCTACTGACCCTGAAACTGACCCTGTATATAGCTACTGACCCTGGAACTGACCCTGTATATAGCTACTGACCCTGGAACTGACCCTGTATATAGCTACTGACCCTGGAACTGACCCTGTATATAGCTACTGACCCTGGAACTGACCCTGTATATAGCTACTGACCCTGGAACTGACCCTGTATATAGCTACTGACCCTGGAACTGTATATAGCTACTGACCCTGGAACTGACCCTGTATATAGCTACTGACCCTGGAACTGACCCTGTATATAGCTACTGACCCTGGAACTGACCCTGTATATAGCTACTGACCCTGGAACTGTCCCTGTATATAGCTACTGACCCTGGAACTGACCCTGTATATAGCTACTGACCTGGAAACTGTATATATATAGCTACTGACCCTGGAACTGTCCCTGTATATAGCTACTGACCCTGGAACTGACCCTGTATATAGCTACTGACCCTGGAACTGACCCTGTATATAGCTACTGACCCTGGAACTGTCCCTGTATATAGCTACTGACCCTGGAACTGACCCTGTATATAGCAACTGACCCTGTATATAGCTACTGACCCTGGAACTGACCCTGTATATAGCTACTGACCCTGGAACTGACCCTGTATATAGCTACTGACCCTGGAACTGACCCTGTATATAGCTACTGACCCTGGACCCTGTATATAGCTACTGACCCCTGGACCCTGTATATAGCTACTGACCCTGGAACTGTCCCTGTATATAGCTACTGACCCTGGAACTGACCCTGTATATAGCTACTGACCCTGGAACTGACCCTGTATATAGCTACTGACCCTGGAACTGACCCTGTATATAGCTACTGACCCTGGAACTGGACCCTGTATATAGCTACTGACCCTGGAACTGACCCTGTATATAGCTACTGACCCTGGAACTGACCCTGTATATAGCTACTGACCCTGGAACTGACCTGGTATATAGCTACTGACCCTGGAAACTGTGATAGCTACTATAGCTGTATATGACTGACCCTGGAACTGACCCTGTATATAGCTACTGACCCTGTATATAGCTACTGACCCTGGAACTGACCCTGTATATAGCTACTGACCCTGGAACTGTCCCTGTATATAGCTACTGACCCTGGAACTGTCCCCTGTATATAGCTACTGACCCTGGAACTGTCCCTGTATATAGCTACTGACCCTGGAACTGACCCTGTATATAGCTACTGACCCTGGAACTGTCCCTGTATATAGCTACTGACCCTGGAAACTGACCCTGTATATAGCTACTGACCCTGGAACTGTCCCTGTATATAGCTACTGACCCTGGAACTGTCCCTGTATATAGCTACTGACCCTGGAACTGAACTGTATATAGCTACTGACCCTGGAACTGTCCCTGTATATAGCTACTGACCCTGGAACTGTCCCTGTATATAGCTACTGACCCTGGAACTGACCCTGTATATAGCTAGCTGACCCTGGAAACTGACCCTGTATATAGCTACTGACCCTGGAACTGTCCCTGTATATAGCTACTGACCCTGGAACTGTCCCTGTATATAGCTACTGACCCTGGAACTGACCCTGTATATAGCTACTGACCCTGGAACTGTTGTATATAGCTACTGACCCTGGAACTGTCCCTGTATATAGCTACTGACCCTGGGCCCTGTATATAGCTACTGACCCTGGAACTGTCCCTGTATATAGCTACTGACCCTGGAACTGTCCCTGTATATAGCTACTGACCCTGGAACTGACCCTGTATATAACTACTGACCCTGTATATAGCTACTGACCCTGGAACTGACCCTGTATATAGCTACTGACCCTGGAACTGACCCTGTATATAGCTACTGACCCTGGAACTGTCCCTGTATATAGCTACTGACCCTGGAACTGACCCTGTATATAGCTACTGACCCTGGAACTGACCCTGTATATAGCTACTGACCTGGAACTGACCCTGTATATATATAGCTACTGACCCTGGAACTGACCCTGTATATAGCTACTGACCCTGGAACTGTCCCTGTATATAGCTACTGACCCTGTATATAGCTACTGACCCTGGAACTGTCCCTGTATATAGCTACTGACCCTGGAACTGACCCCTGTATATAGCTACTGACCCTGGAAACTGTATATAGCTACTGACCCTGGAACTGACCCTGTATATAGCTACTGACCCTGGAACTGACCCTGTATATAGCTACTGACCCTGGAAACTGTACTGATAGCTACTGACCCTGTATATGGCTACTGACCCTGTATATATAGCTACTGACCCTGGAACTGACCCTGTATATAGCTACTGACCCTGGAACTGACCCTGTATATAGCTACTGACCTGGAACTGTCCTGTATATAGCTACTGACCCTGGAACTGTCCCTGTATATAGCTACTGACCCTGGAACTGACCCTGTATATAGCTACTGACCCTGGAACTGACCCTGTATATAGCTACTGACCCTGGAACTGTCCCTGTATATAGCTACTGACCCTGGAACTGTATATAGCTACTGACCTGGAACTGACCTGTGTATATAGCTACTGACCCTGGAACTGACCCTGTATATAGCTACTGACCCTGGAACTGACCCCTGTATATAGCTACTGACCCTGGAACTGACCCTGTATATAGCTACTGACCCTGGAACTGTCCTGTCCCTGTATATAGCTACTGACCCTGGAACTGTACTGACCCTGGAACTATATAGCTACTGACCCTGGAACTGACCCTGTATATAGCTACTGACCCTGAACTGATATGTATATAGCTACTGACCCTGGAACTGACCCTGTATATAGCTACTGACCCTGGAACTGTATATAGCTACTGACCCTGGAACTGTATATAGCTACTGACCCTGGAACTGTCCCTGTATATAGCTACTGACCCTGGAACTACTGACCCTGTATATAGCTACTGACCCTGGAACTGACCCTGTATATAGCTACTGACCCTGGAACTGTCCCTGTATATAGCTACTGACCCTGGAACTGACCCTGTATATAGCTACTGACCCTGGAACTGACCCTGTATATAGCTACTGACCCTGGAACTGCTACCCTGTATATCCTGTATATAGCTACTGACCCTGGAACTGACCCTGTATATAGCTACTGACCCTGGAACTGACCCTGTATATAGCTACTGACCCTGGAACTGTATATAGCTACTGACCCTGGAACTGACCCTGTATATAGCTACTGACCCTGGAACTGACCCTGTATATAGCTACTGACCCTGGAACTGACCCTGTATATAGCTACTGACCCTGGAACTGTATATAGCTACTGACCCTGTATATAGCTACTGACCCTGACTGACCCTGTATATAGCTACTGACCCTGGAAATATGTCCCTGTATATAGCTACTGACCCTGGAACTGACCCTGTATATAGCTACTGACCCTGGAACTGACCCTGTATATAGCTACTGACCCTGGAACTGACCCTGTATATAGCTACTGACCCTGGAAACTGTATATAGCTACTGACCCTGGAACTGACCCTGTATATAGCTACTGACCCTGGACCCTGTATATAGCTACTGACCCTGGAACTGACCCTGTATATAGCTACTGACCCTGGAACTGACCCTGTATATAGCTACTGACCCTGGAACTGACCCTGTATATAGCTACTACTGACCCTGGAACTGACCCTGTATATAGCTACTGACCCTGGAACTGACCCTGTATAGCTACTGACCCTACTGACCCTGGACCTGTATATAGCTACTACTGACCCTGTATATAGCTACTGACCCTGGAAACTGTATATAGCTACTGACCCTGGAACTGTCCCTGTATATAGCTACTGACCTGGAACTGACCCTGTATATAGCTACTGACCCTGGAACTGACCCTGTATATAGCTACTGACCCTGGAACTGACCCTGTATATAGCTACTGACCCTGGAACTGACCCTGTATATAGCTACTGACCCTGTATATAGCTACTGACCCTGGAACTGTCCCTGTATATAGCTACTGACCCTGGAACTGACCCTGTATATAGCTACTGACCCTGGAACTGTCCCTGTATATAGCTACTGACCCTGGAACTGTACTGACCCTAATATATAGCTACTGACCCTGGAACTGACCCTGTATATAGCTACTGACCCTGGAACTGACCCTGTATATAGCTACTGACCCTGGAACTGTCCCTGTATATAGCTACTGACCCTGGAACTGACCCTGTATATAGCTACTGACCCTGGAACTGACCCTGTATATAGCTACTGACCCTGGAACTGTCCCTGTATATAGCTACTGACCCTGGAACTGTCCCTGTATATAGCTACTGACCCTGGAACTGTCCCTGTATATAGCTACTGACCCTGGAACTGTCCCTGTATATAGCTACTGACCCTGGAACTGACCCTGTATATAGCTGACCCTGTATATAGCTACTGACCCTGGAACTGACCCTGTATATAGCTACTGACCCTGGAACTGACCCTGTATATAGCTACTGACCCTGGAACTGACCCTGTATATAGCTACTGACCCTGGAACTGACCCTGTATATAGCTACTGACCCTGGAACTGACCCTGTATATAGCTACTGACCCTGGAAACTGACCCTGTATATAACTGACCCTGTATATAGCTACTGACCCTGGAACTGACCCTGTACCTGTATATAGCTACTGACCCTGGAAACTGTCCCTGTATATAGCTACTGACCCTGGAACTGACCCTGTATATAGCTACTGACCCTGGAACTGACCCTGTATATAGCTACTGACCCTGGAACTGACCCTGTATATAGCTACTGACCCTGGAACTGACCCCCCTGTATATATAGCTACTGACCCTGGAACTGTATATAGCTACTGACCCTGGAACTGACCCTGTAACTGTGACCCCTGTATATAGCTACTGACCCTGGAACTGACCCTGTATATAGCTACTGACCCTGGAACTGACCCTGTATATAGCTACTGATAGGAACTGACCCTGTATATAGCTACTGACCCTGGAACTGACCCTGTATATAGCTACTGACCCTGGAACTGACCCTGTATATAGCTACTGACCCTGGAACTGACCCTGTATATAGCTACTGACCCTGGAACTGTCCCTGTATATAGCTACTGACCCTGGAACTGACCCTGTATATAGCTACTGACCCTGGAACTGACCCTGTATATAGCTACTGACCCTGGAACTGACCCTGTATATAGCTACTGACCCTGGAACTGACCCTGTATATAGCTACTGACCCTGGAACTGTCCCTGTATATAGCTACTGACCCTGGAACTGTCCCTGTATATAGCTACTGACCCTGGAACTGACCCTGTATATAGCTACTGACCCTGGAACTACCCTATATATAGCTACTGACCCTGGAACTGACCCTGTATATAGCTACTGACCTGAAAACTGACCCTGTATATAGCTACTGACCCTGTATATAGCTACTGACCCTGTATATATAGCTACTGACCCTGGAACTGACCCTGTATACTACTGACCCTGGAACTGACCCTGTATATAGCTACTGACCCTGGAACTGACCCTGTATATAGCTACTGACCCTGGAACTGACCCTGTATATAGCTACTGACCCTGGAACTGACCCTGTATATAGCTACTGACCCTGGACCCTGTATATAGCTACTGACCCTGGAACTGACCCTGTATATAGCTACTGACCCTGGAACTGACCCTGTATATAGCTACTGACCCTGGAACTGACCCTGTATATAGCTACTGACCCTGGAACTGACCCTGTATATAGCTGACTGACCCTATATAGCTACTGACCCTGGAACTGTATATAGCTACTGACCCTGGAACTGACCCTGTATATAGCTGTATATAGCTACTGACCCTGGAACTGACCCTGTATATATATACTGACCCTGGAACTGACCCCTGTATATAGCTACTGACCCCTGGACCCTGTATATAGCTACTGACCCTGGAACTGACCCTGTATATAGCTACTGACCCTGGAACTGACCCTGTATATAGCTACTGACCCTGGAAACTGTCCCTGTATATAGCTACTGACCCTACTGACCCTGGACCCTGTCCCTGTATATAGCTACTGACCCTGGAACTGTCCCTATATATAGCTACTGACCCTGGAACTGTCCCTGTATATAGCTACTGACCCTGGAAACCCTGTATATAGCTACTGACCCTGGAACTGACCCTGTATATAGCTACTGACCCTGGAACTGTCCCTGTATATAGCTACTGACCCTGGAACTGTCCCTGTATATAGCTACTGACCCTGGAACTGACCCTGTATATAGCTACTGACCCTGGAACTGTCCCTGTATATATAGCTACTGACCCTGGAACTGTCCCTGTATATAGCTACTGACCCTGGAACTGACCCTGTATATAGCTACTGACCCTGGAACTGACCCTGTATATAGCTACTGACCCTGGAACTGACCCTGTATATAGCTACTGACCCTGGAACTGACCTGGAACTGACCCCCTGTATATAGCTACTGACCCTGGAACTGACCCTGTATATAGCTACTGACCCTGGAACCTGTATATAGCTACTGACCCTGGAAACTGACCCTGTATATAGCTACTGACCCTGGAACTGACCCTGTATATAGCTACTGACCCTGGAACTGTCCCTGTATATAGCTACTGACCCTGGAACTGTCCCTGTATATAGCTACTGACCCTGGAACTGGAAGCTGACCCCTGGTATATATAGCTACTGACCCTGGAACTGACCCTGTATATAGCTACTGACCCTGGAACTGACCCTGTATATAGCTACTGACCCTGGAACTGTATATAGCTACTGACCCTGGAACTGACCCTGTATATAGCTACTGACCCTGGATATAGCTACTGACCCTGGAAACTGACCCTGTATATAGCTACTGACCCTGGAACTGACCCTGATATAGTATATAGCTACTGACCCTGGAACTGACCTGTATATAGCTACTGACCCTGGAAACTGACCCTGTATATAGCTACTGACCCTGGAACTGTCCCTGTATATAGCTACTGACCCTGGAACTGTCCCTGTATATAGCTACTGACCCTGAACTGTATATAGCTACTGACCCTGGAAACTGACCTGTATATGTATATAGCTACTGACCCTGGAACTGACCCCCTGTATATAGCTACTGACCCCTGGAACTGACCCTGTATATAGCTACTGACCTTGAACTGACCCTGTATATAGCTACTGACCCTGGAACTGACCCTGTATATAGCTACTGACCCTGGAACTGGAACTGTATATAGCTACTGACCTTGGAACTGACCCTGTATATAGCTAGCTGACCCTGGAACTGTATATAGCTACTGACCTGACCCTGGAACTGACCCTGTATATAGCTACTGACCCTGGAACTGACCCTGTATATAGCTACTGACCCTGGAACTGAACCCCCTATATATAGCTACTGAACCCTGGAAACTGTATATAGCTACTGACCCTGGAGCTACTGACCCTGTATATAGCTACTGACCCTGGAACTGACCCTGTATATAGCTACTGACCCTGAACTGACCCTGTATATAGCTACTGACCCTGGAACTGTCCCTGTATATATAGCTACTGACCCTGGAACTGGAACCCCTGTATATAGCTACTGACCCTGGAACTGACCCTGTATATAGCTACTGACCCTGGAACTGTCCCTGTATATAGCTACTGACCCTGGAACTGACCCTGTATTTAGCTACTGACCCTGGAACTGTCCCTGTATATAGCTACTGACCCTGGAACTGACCCTGTATATAGCTACTGACCCTGGAACTGACCCTGTATATAGCTACTGACCCTGGAACTGTCCCTGTATATAGCTACTGACCCTGGAACTGACCCTGTATATAGCTACTGACCCTGGAACTGTCCCTGTATATAGCTACTGACCCTGGAACTGACCCTGTATATAGCTACTGACCCTGGAACTGACCCTGTATATAGCTACTGGACTGAGGGTGGGAACTGTGGGAACTGACCCTGTATATAGCTACTGACCCTGGAACTGTATATAGCTACTGACCCTGGAACTGACCCTGTATATAGCTACTGACCCTGGAACTGACCCTGTATATAGTACTGACCCTGGAACTGACCCTGTATATAGCTACTGACCCTGGAACTGACCCTGTATATAGCTACTGACCCTGGAACTGACCCTGTATATAGCTACTGACCCTGGAACTGTCCCTGTATATAGCTACTGACCCTGGAACTGACCCTGTATATAGCTACTGACCCTGGAACTGTCCCTGTATATAGCTACTGACCCTGGAACTGACCCCTGTATATAGCTACTGACCCTGGAACTGACCCTGTATATAGCTACTGACCCTGGAACTGTCCCTGTATATAGCTACTGACCCTGGAACTGTATATAGCTACTGACCCTGGAACTGACCCTGTATATAGCTACTGACCCTGGAACTGTCCCTGTATATAGCTACTGTGGAACTGACCCTCTACAGTGGGAAAAAAGTATTTGATCCACTGCTGATTTTGTACGTTTGCCCACTGACAAAGAAATGATCAGTCTGTAATTTTAATGGAAGGTTTATTTGAACAGTGAGAGACAGAATAACAGCAAACAAATCCAGAAAATCGCATGTCAAAAATGTTATAAATTGATTTGCATTATAATGAGGGAAATAGGTATTTGACCCCCCTCTCAATCAGAAAGATTTCTGGCTCCCAGGTGTCTTTTATACAGGGTAACGAGCTGAGATTAGGAGCACACTCTTAAAGGGAGTGCTCCTAATCTCAGTTTGTTACCTGTATAAAAGACACCTGTCCAGAGAAGCAATCAATCAATCAGATTCCAAACTCTCCACCATGGCCAAGACCAAAGAGCTCTCCAAGGATGTCAGGGACAAGATAGTAGACCTACACAAGGCTGGAATGGGCTACAAGACCATCGCCAAGCAGCTTGGTGAGAAGGTGACAACTGTTGGTGCGTTTATTCGCAAATGGAAGAAACACAAAAGGCCTGTCAATCTCCCTCGGCCTGGGGCTCCATGCAAGATCTCACCTCGTGGAGTTGCAATGATCATGAGAACAGTGAGGAATCAGCCCAGAACTAAACTGGAGGATCTTGACAATGATCTCAAGGTAGCTGGGACCATAGTCACCAAGAAAACAATTGGTAACAAACTACGCCGTGAAGGACTGTACATCTCAATTGTCATTAGAAACCACATTTGTTTAAGCAGTTTTTTTTTTTAAGGCAGTAAATGAGGCTGAATGAACTGTTTCGCTGCCAGACAAGGCTCCGCTGATAGCCAGGTGTAGCGGTGGTAAGGTGTTGGGACTGCTGTTGGGACAGCTTTATGGAGGCCCTAACAGTTTGTGGGCACCGTTTGTCACAGTTATAGTGCAATTAATGTATTGTTTAGTGTTGTGTTGTGGCTTTGCTGGCATGCATCCCACATTTGTTTGGTTTTGTTTCCCCCACCAAGATTGACATGCTAAAATCGCCACTGCTTATGGCGCTGCATACTCTTCACTTAAACAAAAGTTTTACTTGAACCCTAAATGGTTCTCAAGTAGATATTACTAAGAAAATCTCATCCATTGTTTAAAAATGGCCTTTTTGTCTTTGTGCAGATTGCCATGTCTCATGTTAGATTAATTGAAAATGAAACTTTTTTCAAAGTATCTCTCTTTTTCAAACAAGCATTGCAGAGCTGGCTACAATTTCAATTTCATCCCCCTGAAAAGATGGAACAAATATTACAACAAGTATTATGGCTGAACTCAAATGTGCTAGTTGATGAAATATCTGTATTTATGGAAAATATGTTTGAAAAGGGTATTTTGTATAATGTTTAGTCTGAAAACACCATCCAACCTGGAAGTGGGTGAGTAATGTTTAAAAAACCATCCAACCTGGAACAGGGTGAGTAATGTTTAGTCTGAAAAACACCATCCAACCTGGAACTGGGTGAGTAATGTTTAGTCTGAAAACACCATCCAACCTGGAACTGAGTGAGTAATGTTTAGTCTGAAAACACCATCCAACCTGGAACTGGGTGAGTAATGTTTAGTCTGAAAACACCATCCAACCTGGAACTGAGTGAGTAATGTTTAGTCTGAAAACACCATCCAACCTGGAACTGGGTGAGTAATGTTTAGTCTGAAAACACCATCCAACCTGGAACTGGGTGAGTAATGTTTAGTCTGAAAAACACCATCCAACCTGGAACTGGGTGAGTAATGTTTAGTCTGAAAACACCATCCAACCTGGAAACTGGTGAGTAATGTTTAGTCTGAAAACACCATCCAACCTGGAACTGAGTGAGTAATGTTTAGTCTGAAAACACCATCCAACCTGGAACTGGGTGAGTAATGTTTAGTCTGAAAACACCATCCAACCTGGAACTGAGTGAGTAATGTTTAGTCTGAAAAACACCATCCAACCTGGAACTGGGTGAGTCATGTTTAGTCTGAAAACACCATCCAACCTGGAACTGGGTGAGTAATGTTTAGTCTGAAAACACCATCCAACCTGGAACTGAGTCCAAGTAATGTTTAGTCTGAAAACACCATCCAACCTGGAACTGGGTGAGTAATGTTTAGTCTGAAAACACCATCCCAACTGGAACTGAGTGAGTAATGTTTAGTCTGAAAACACCATCCAACCTGGAACTGGGTGAGTAATGTTTAAAAACACCATCCAACCTGGAACTGAGTGAGTAATGTTTAAAAACACCATCCAACCTGGAAGTAGGTGAGTAATGTTTAAAAACACCATCCAACCTGGAACTGAGTGAGTAATGTTTAGTCTGAACACCAACAACCATGTTTAGTCTGAAAACACATCCAACCTGGAACTGGGTGAGTAATGTTTAGTCTGAAACACACCATCCAACCTGGAACTGGGTGAGTAATGTTTAAAAACACCATCCAACCTGGAACTGGGTGAGTAATGTTTAGTCTGAAAACACCATCCAACCTGGAACAGGGTGAGTAATGTTTAGTCTGAAAACACCATCCAACCTGGAAAACTGGGTGAGTAATGTTTAGTCTGAAAACACCATCCAACCTGGAACTGGGTGAGTAATGTTTAGTCTGAAAACACCATCCAACCTGGAACTGGGTGAGTAATGTTTAGTCTGAAAAACACCATCCAACCTGGAAACTGAGTGAGAGTTTAGTCTGAAAACACCATCCAAACTGGAAAACTGAGTGAGTAATGTTTAGTCTGAAAAACACCATCCAACCTGGAACTGAGTGAGTAATGTTTAGTCTGAAAACACCATCCAACCTGGAACTGAGTGAGTAATGTTTAGTCTGAAAACACCATCCAACCTGGAACTGGGTGAGTAATGTTTAGTCTGAAAACACCATCCAACCTGGAACTGAGTGAGTAATGTTTTAAAAAAAACACCATCCAACCTGGAACTGAGTGAGTAATGTTTAGTCTGAAAAACACCATCCAACCTGGGAACTGGGTGAGTAATGTTTAGTCTGAAAACACCATCCAAACTGGAACTGGGTGAGTAATGTTTAGTCTGAAAACACCATCCAACCTGGAAATGGGTGAGTAATGTTTAGTCTGAAAACACCATCCAACCTGGAACTGAGTGAGTAATGTTTAGTCTGAAAACACCATCCAACCTGGAACTGGGTGAGTAATGTTTAGTCTGAAAACACCATCCAACCTGGAACTGGTGAGTAATGTTTAGTCTGAAAACACCATCCAACCTGGAACTGAGTGAGTAATGTTTAGTCTGAAAACACCATCCAACCTGGAACTGGGTGAGTAACGTTTAGTCTGAAAACACCATCCAACCTGGAACTGAGTGAGTAATGTTTAGTCTGAAAACACCATCCAACCTGGAACTGGGTGAGTAACGTTTAGTCTGAAAACACCATCCAACCTGGAACTGGGTGAGTAATGTTTAGTCTGAAAACACCATCAAACCTGGAAACTGGGTGAGTAATGTTTAGTCTGAAAACACCATCCAACCTGGAACTGGGTGAGTAATGTTTAGTCTGAAAACACCATCCAAACCTGGAACTGGGTGAGTAATGTTTAGTCTGAAAACACCATCCAACCTGGAACTGGGTGAGTAATGTTTAGTCTGAAAACACCATCCAACCTGGAACTGGGTGAGTAATGTTTAGTCTGAAAACACCATCCAACCTGGAACTGGGTGAGTAACGTTTAGTCTGAAAACACCATCCAACCTGGAACTGAGTGAGTAATGTTTAGTCTGAAAACACCATCCAACCTGGAACTGAGTGAGTAATGTTTAGTCTGAAAACACCATCCAACCTGGAACTGGAGTGAGTAATGTTTAGTCTGAAAACACCATCCAACCTGGAACTGAGTGAGTAATGTTTAGTCTAAAAACACCATCCAACCTGGAACTGAGTGAGTAATGTTTAGTCTGAAAACACCATCCAACCTGGAACTGGGTGAGTAATGTTTAGTCTGAAAACACCATCCAACCTGGAACTGGGTGAGTCATGTTTAGTCTGAAAACACCATCCAACCTGGAACTGGGTGAGTAATGTTTAGTCTGAAAACACCATCCAACCTGGAACTGGGTGAGTAATGTTTAGTCTGAAAACACCATCCAACCTGGAACTGGGTGAGTAATGTTTAGTCTGAAAAACACCATCCAACCTGGAACTGGGTGAGTAATGTTTAGTCTGAAAACACCATCCAACCTGGAACTGGGTGAGTATTGTTTTAGTCTGAAAACACCATCCAACCTGGAACAGGGTGAGTAATGTTTAGTCTGAAAACACCATCCAACCTGGAACTGGGTGAGTCATGTTTAGTCTGAAGCTACTTTTAAAGCCAAGAAGAAAAATAAATTGCAATAATCTATTCATATTTACATACGACAAAAATAAAGATGTATGTCCACAAAAAACAAGTGCGCGGTTAAAATGGGCAAGAAACACACACATTTCTTTCCACAGGGCCGGGGGGTGAGACAGGGATGTAGCTTAAGCCCCACTCTCTTCAACATATATATACATGAATTGGCAAGGGCACTAGAACAGTCTGCAGCACCCGGCCTCACCCTACTAGAATCTGAAGTCAAATGTCTACTGTTTGCTGATGATCTGGTGCTTCTGTCCCCAACCAATTAGGGCCTACAGCAGCACCTAGATCTTCTGCACAGATTCTGCCAGACCTGGGCCCTGACAGTAAATCTCAGTAAGACAAAAATAATGGTGTTCCAAAAAAGGTCCAGTTGCCAGGACCACAAATACAAATTCCATCTAGACACCGTTGCCCTAGAGCACACAAAAAACGATACCTACCTCAGCCTAAACATCAGCGCCATAGGTAACTTCCACAAAGCTGTGAACGATCTGAGAGACAAGGCAAGAAGGGCCTTCTATGCCATCAAAAGGAACATAAAACTTGACATACCAATTAGGATCTGGCTAAAAATACTTCAATCAGTTATCAAATCAAATCAAATCAAATGTATTTATAAAGCCCTTTTTACATCAGCAGATGTCACAGATTGCTGTACAGCATCCCAACCTAAAACCCCAAACAGCAAGCAGAGGTTGTGAGGTTGCCACGCCCTGGCTCGGGGGGACTCTCGTATGTTGAGCCATGGTGTTAGTTTCTATGTTTTGTGTTGTAGGTTGTGGGTCTAGTTTTGCTTTTCTATGTTGGCCAGGGTGGCTCCCAATCAGAGACGGCTGTAGCTCGTTGTCTCTGATTGGGAGTCATACTTAGGTAGCCGTTTGGCACTCATTCATTTGTGGTTTCTTGTTCTTATTTGGTTTGTGTTCAACCGTAGACATCACGTTATCGTCTGTTGTTTTGATCGTGTGATCATCAAATTAAATAAATATGTTCACCTTCAACGCTGCGCATTGGTCCTCCTCCTTAGACGATCGTGACATGAGGTCTGGGGTCCGCTCACCAACAAATAATTTACTAAATGGGACAAACACCAAATTGAGACTCTGCATGCAGAATTTTGCAAAAATATCCTCTGTGTACAACGAAAAACACCAAATAATGCATACAGAGCAGAATTAGGCCGATACCCATTAATTATCAAAATCCAGAAAAGAGACGTTAAATTCTGCAATCACCGAAAAGGAAGTGATTCCCAAACCTTCCGTAACAAAGCCATCACCTACAGAGAGATGAACCTGGAGAAGAGGCCCCTGAACAACCTGGTCCTGGGGCTCTGTTCACGAACACAAACAGACCCCACAGAGCCCCAGGACAGCAACACAATTAGACCCAACCAAATCATGAGAAAACAAAAAGATAATTACTTGACACATTTGAAAGAATTATCTAAAAAACAGATTAAATTAGAATTCGAAAACAAATCCAATTTTGAGAAACTCCCATATCTATTGGGTGAAATACCACATTGTGCCATTACAGCAGCAAGATTTGTGACCTGTTGCCACAAGAAAAAGGGAAACCATGTGAAGAAAAAACACATTGTAAATACAACCCATATTTATTTATTTCCTTTTTGTACTTTAACTATTTGCACATTGTTACAACACTGTATATAGACATAATATGACATTTGAAATGTTTTTATTCTTTTGGAACTTTTGTGAGTGTAATGTTTACTGTTCATTTTTATTGTTTATTTCACTTTTGTTTACTATCTACTTCACTTGCTTTGGCAATTTAAACATATTTTTCCCATGACAATAAAGCCCTTAAATTGAGAGAGAGTTAGAGGGAGGGAAGGAGAGAGGGAAGGAGAAGAGAGAGAGAGAGAGAGAGAGAGAGAGAGAGAGAGAGAGAGAGAGAGAGAGAGAGAGAGAGAGAGAGATGAGAGAGAGGAGAGAGAGAGATGAGAGAGGAGAGAGAGAGAGAAGAGAGAGAGAAGAGAGAGAAGAGAGGGAGAGAGAGAGAGAGAGAGAGAGAGGAGAGAGAGAGAGAGGCGAGAGAGAGAGAGAGAGAGAGAGAGAGAGAGAGAGAGAGAGAGAGAGGAGAGAGAGATGAGAGAGAGGAGAGAGAGAGAGAGAGAGAGAGAGAGAGGAGGAGAGAGAGAGGAGAGAGAGAGAGAGAGAGAGAGAGAGAGAGAGAACGAGAGAACGAGAGAGAGAGAGAGAGAGAGAGAGAGACCGAGAGAGAGAGAGAGAGAGAGAATTATGTTGATGGAGTACCATTACCCTCTAGTGGCCACTATGATGATTGCAGTTCACTCTTCTCTCCAGCAGAGAGCAGCATCGCTCACCTGTTGAATTTCCGAAAGAGGAGTTACTAGCCTGGATGCCAGTCTGTTGGCCTGGGTATCAGTCTGATGGACTGGGTGTCAGTCTGTTAGCCTGGGTGTCAGTCTGTTAGCCTGGGTGTCAGTCTGTTAGCCTGGGTCTGTCATGGGTCTGTCTGGCCTGCAGTGTTAGCTGGGGTCAGCTGTTAGCCCTGGGTGTCAGTCTGTTAGCCTGGGTGTCAGTCTGTTAGCCTGGGTGTCAGTCTTTTAGCCTGGGTGTCAGTCTGTTAGTCTGTATAGCCTGGGTGTCAGTCTGTTAACCTGGGTGTCAGTCTGTTAGCCTGGGTGTCAGTCTGTTAGCCTGGGTGTCAGTCTGTTAGCCTGGGTGTCAGTCTGTTAGCCTGGGTGTCAGTCTGTTAGCCTGGTGTCAGTCATAACCTCTGTGTCAGTCTGTTAGCCTGGGTGTCAGTCTGTTAGCCTGGGTGTCAGTCAGTTAACCTCTGTGTCAGTCTGTTAGCCTGGGTGTCAGTCTGTTAGCCTGGGTGTCAGTCTGTTAGCCTGGGTGTCAGTCTGTTGGCAGTCTGTTCCTGGGTGTCAGTCTGTTAGCCTGGGTGTCAGTCTGTTAACCTCTGTGTCAGTCTGTTAGCCTCTGGGGTCTGTCAGTCTGTTAGCCTGGGTGTCAGTCAGTTAACCTCTGTGTCAGTCTGTTAGCCTGGGTGTCAGTCTGTTACTGCTCTATTGCCAAACTCATTAACCTCTGGAATTGTCATGCTGGGGCTTGAAAGGAGGAGGAGAGAGAGGGAGACTGGGGGAAGGAAGCATGGGAGAGGAGTGGGTGTCAGAGAGGACAGGACAGGAGGAGGAGAGAGAGGGAGACAGGGAAGGAAGAGGAGAGGAGTGAGAGAGGACAGGACAGGAGGAGGATTAGAGATGCTGGAGACAGGGAAGGAAGAGGAGAGGAGTGAGAGTCTGAGGGAGGACAGGACAGGAGGAGGAGAGAGAGGGAGACAGGGAAGGAAGAGGAGAGGAGAGAGAGAGGACAGGACAGGAGGAGGAGAGAGAGGGAGACAGGGAAGACAGGAAAAGGAAGAGGAGGAGGAGAGAGAGGAGAGGATGAGGACAGGAGGAGGAGAGAGAGGGAGACAGGGAAGGAAGAGGAGAGGAGAGAGAGAGGACAGGACAGGAGGAGGAGAGAGAGGGAGACAGGGAAGGAAGAGGAGAGGAGAGAGAGAGGACAGGACAGGAGGAGGAGAGAGAGGGAGACAGGGAAGAAGAGGAGGAGAGGAGAGAGAGAGAGGAGAGGAGAGGAGAGAGGAGAGAGAGGGAGAAGAGAGAAGAGAGAGGAGAGGAGGGAAGGAGGAGAGGAGGAGGACTGAGAGGGAGGAGGACAGGAGAGGAGAATGAGGGCCAGACAGGGACTTTCTCTTTCAAGGAAGAGGAGAGGACATGACAGAGGACAGGACAGGAGGAGGAGAGAGACACGAGACAGGGAAGGAAGAGGAGAGGAGTGAGAGAGGACAGGACAGGAGGAGGAGAGAGAGGGAGACAGGGAAGGAAGAGGAGAGGACATGAGAGCACACACACATGACAGGAGGAGGAGAGAGAGCACACGACAGGGAAGGAAGAGGACGAGAGACAGAGAGACAACACAGGGGAGGAGGAGAGAGAGGGGGGAGGCCAACAGGGGGAGGAGGAGAGAGAGGGAGACACTTTTAAAATTAACCCCCCAAATCGAAACTTCCTAAGGAAGAGGATTAAGAGGAGGTGAGTTGAGAGGACAGGACAGGAGGAGGAGAGAGAGGGAGACAGGGAGGTCAGGAAGAGGAGAGGAGAGAGAGAGGACAGGACAGGAGGAGGAGAGAGAGGGAGACAGGGAAGGAAGAGGAGGGGAGTGAGAGAGGACAGGACAGGAGGAGGAGAGAGAGGGAGACAGGGAAGGAAGAGGAGAGGAGAGAGAGATTCTAGACAGGACAGGAGGAGGAGAGAGAGGGAGACATGGGAAGGAAGAGGAGAGGAGAGAGAGAGGACAGGACAGGAGGAGGTGAGTGAGAGTGGGAGACGTGTGTGGAAGTCACGAAGAGTAGAGGAGTGAGAGAGGACAGGACAGTAGGAGGAGGAGAGAGTGGGAGACAGGGAGAGGAGAGGAGAGAGAGAGGACAGGACAGTAGAGGAGGAGAGAGAGGGAGACAGGGAAGGAAGAGGAGAGGAGTGAGAGAGAGGTGAGTACAGTAGGAGTGAGGAGAGAGAGGGAGACAGGGAAGGAAGAGGAGGAGGAGGAGGAGGAGGAGGACAGTAGTGTGAGGAGGGAAAACAATACTGACAGGAGGCTGTTTTTACAGGAGCTCTGAATGTTGGCGCCACCACCAGTAGTTCTTTCCTGAGTTTTCTCTTTCATTGTCCACATACACACTAACACATGCACACGCACACACACACGCACACACGCACACACACACACACACACAGTGTGAGCACACACGCACAAACACCAGTACACACACACACACTAGTGTGTGACACACACGTGCGCACACGCACACACACACACACACGCACACACGCACAAACACACACACACACACTAACACACGCACGGACACGCACACACACACACACACGCGCACACACACACACACACAGGGTCCATACGCCCCATAGTCTCAGTTTAATCAAGGCTACGTGGCACAAAGGGGGCTTTTATTTAATTATTATTACAGTATTTGTATTACAGTATGTGGATACAATCCACGGGTGTCAAAGTCGTGTGAGTGTGTTGTTTGAACTCAGTATACTTTAAAATGACTAACCCCAAATCGAAACTTCCTAGTTACCAAACCATTTGTCATCACCCTCTTACCTGACTCATTAACCGACTCAGTGGTGTTGTGGTTGCAGTATCTCCCCTGTGGCAGCCTGGGGGTTTGATCCTTCTGCCTGACTGTATCTTAATATAAGAGGTGTCTGGGCCCTGTCCTGTGTGTGTCTCCTCAGTACATTATGGTAATTACTAGACTACGGCTAAGAATGAAGGGAATGTGAACCTAAAACCAGCAGGACGTTTTTGCCACTCCATCTAGATTCAGGGAAACCCCCACAATTTTCTGGTTGCAACCTTAAAAACACATGGATGGAAGACCACTCTGGGTGGGTGTGGGTGAGTGTGTTTCCACCCGTGCGTGCAGCGTTTGTGCGGTGAGTGTTTGTGTGTTTGTGTGTGCGTGTGTGTGTGTGTAAATGTATGAGTACAGTAGTGTGAGTACAGTAGTGTGAGTACAGTAGTGCGAATACAGTAGTGTGAGTACAGTAGTGTGTGAGTACAGTAGTGTGAGTACAGTAGTGTGTGAGTACAGTAGTGTGTGTGTACAGTAGTGTGAGTACAGTAGTGTGAGTACAGTAGTGTGAGTACATTAGTGTGAGTACAGTAGTGTGAGTACAGTAGTGTGAGTACAGTAGTGTGAGTACAGTAGTGTGTGAGTACAGTAGTGCGAGTACAGTAGTGTGTGAGTACAGTAGTGTGTGTGTACAGTAGTGTGAGTACAGTAGTGTGTGAGTACAGTAGTGTGAGTACAGTAGTGTGAGTACAGTAGTGTGTGAGTACAGTATTGTGTGAGTACAGTAGTGTGTGAGTACAGTAGTGTGAGTACAGTAATGTGAATACACAGTAGTGTGAGTACAGTAGTGTGTGAGTACAGTAGTGTGAGTACAGTAGTGTGAGTACAGTAGTGTGTGAGTATAGTAGTGTGAGTACAGTAGTGTGTGAGTACAGTAGTGTGAGTACAGTAGTGTGTGAGTACAGTAGTGTGAGTACAGTAGTGTGAGTATATTAGTGTGAGTACAGTAGTGTGTGAGTACATTAGTGTGTGAGTACAGTAGTGTGAGTACAGTAATGTGAATACACAGTAGTGTGAGTACAGTAGTGTGTGAGTACAGTAGTGTGAGTACAGTAGTGTGTGAGTACAGTAGTGTGTGTGTACAGTAGTGTGAGTACAGTAGTGTGTGAGTACAGTAGTGTGAGTACAGTAGTGTGAGAACAGTAGTGTGTGAGTACAGTAGTGTGTGAGTACAGTAGTGTGAGTACAGTAGTGTGTGAGTACAGTAGTGTGAGTACAGTAGTGTGAGTACATAGTGTGAGTACAGTAGTGTGAGTACAGTAGTGTGAGTACAGTAGTGTGAGTACAGTAGTGTGAGTACACAGTAGTGTGAGTACAGTAGTGTGTGAGTACAGTAGTGTGAGTACACAGTAGTGTGAGTACAGTAGTGTGAGTACAGTAATGTGAATACACAGTAGTGTGAGTACAGTAGTGTGTGAGTACAGTAGTGTGAGTACAGTAGTGTGAGTACACAGTAGTGTGAGTACAGTAGTGTGTGAGTACAGTAGTGTGAGTACAGTAGTGTAGTGTGTGAGTACAGTAGTGTGTGAGTACAGTAGTGTGTGAGTACAGTAGTGTGAGTACAGTAGTGTGTGAGTACAGTAGTGTGTGAGTACAGTAGTGTGAGTACAGTAGTGTGAGTACAGTAGTGTGTGAGTACAGTAGTGTGAGTACAGTAGTGTGAGTACAGTAGTGTGAGTACAGTAGTGTGTGAGTACAGTAGTGTGTGAGTACAGTAGTGTGTGAGTACAGTAGTGTGTGAGTACAGTAGTACAGTAGTGTGTGAGTGCAGAGTATAAAGGATAACGAAGGTGTTATATTATTGTACCTCTGTACCGAGGTACCTCTGTCTACTCTAAAACGATGACGTAAGACAGGAGGAGCTGAATGAAAACACACAGCAGTAATAAAATCATTTTATTCTTAAAAACATTTTAAAAAATTACAATCACAATGCCAATTTCACTCACTGTTGTCACCTTGATTGTTCCTTTTGAAAAAAGCTCTTTGTCTAAATGACAGATTGACTGAG
>CM072248.1:44373879-44378879 GCA_036851935.1 Coregonus suidteri | reverse complement strand
AATGTAGATAGTGTATGTGACTGGTAATGTAGATAGTGTATGTGACTGCTAATGTAGATAGTGTATGTGACTGGTAATGTAGATAGTGTATGTGACTGGTAATGTAGATAGTGTATGTGACTGCTAATGTAGATAGTGTATGTGACTGCTAATGTAGATAGTGTATGTGACTGGTAATGTAGATAGTGTATGTGACTGGTAATGAACTGAGTGTGATTCATGATGAGCTGTAAAGTGACTCTAACAATGTGTTCATGTTGACCAGCTACACCGTACCGTACCGTGTGCTGTGGACAACAAAAAGCCTGGCACAAACATCTTTGGGCTACACGTGTACCTGTGTATCTGTGTACCTGTGTCAGTAAGTATAAATATTGCTTTTGTATAATAATAATAATAATAATAATAATAATAATAATTTTGGGGGTACTTACATTTGTCCTGTTACAAACAAGTGTCTAATGGAAATGTGCTGTTTTGCATATCCCAACTCCCCCTGAGACACTCACAGGGGGTGGGCTCTCAGCCAGGTGCCCCTGGAGCAATTAGGGTTAAGTGCCTTGCTCAAGGGCACTGAGACAGATTTTTCAATGTGACAAAATTCACCTTCCTGTTTGAAGCAACAAGTTGTCTTTGGTTAGACGGCAGTTTGCTAATATATGTATATATATATATATATATATATATATATATATATATATATATATATATATATATATATATATATATATATATATATATATATGCGTAATACATGTTATTGCTGTATGAAGTCAGAGCCTGGATTTTTATTCTGTAAGCTAGGATGTCATCATTCAGATAGAATTATTATTATTTTACAAAGCAAAGGATTTTTCATTCTCTTTGGAGAGGATGTTTAAACTTACAACATATTACAAATATTTATCTTTGGGTCGCTTAACTTACTCATGTAAAAGACTGATGGAGTGGAGCTAATGAAATGTATTCATATAGACGCATCAAAAATATTCAGATTACGATTTTACCCTCAAGTTTTCAAATACATTACATAATTTATGGCTTCATAAGTTAAAACTCCTCAACACACATAATCTTTTCACCAATAATATACCATTTTAATTAATTGGTATAAAATGAATGTATAGACATTTTAAAGCAAACTTGCTGTTCATACCACCACACAGTAACATACATGTTACTCTCATCATCACTATGGTAACACGTGTGACTGTGATCACCATGGTAACATAAATGTTCCTGTCCGCTTTTGCTACTCAGTGATGTCCTGTTATATAGTCCTGTTATATAGTCCTGTCATATAGTCCTGTCATATAGTCCTGTCATATAGTCCTGTTAAATAGTCCTGTTATATAGTCCTGTTAAATAGTCCTGTTATATAGTCCTGTTATATAGTCCTGTCAAATAGTCCTGTCAAATAGTCCTGTCAAATAGTCCTGTTAAATAGTCCTGTTATATAGTCCAGTTAAATAGTCATGTTAAATAGTCCTGTTAAATAGTCATGCTAAATAGTCCTGTTAAATAGTCCTGTTATATAGTCCTGTTAAATAGTCCTGTTAAATAGTCCTGTTAAATAGTCCTGTTATAAAGTCCTGTTATATAGTCCTAGTTCGAAAACAAACTCAGCTATAAGCCTTATAGAAATACAAAAACTATCCAAAACAAGCTGTCAGCTACAAGTAGCCTGAAGAATTGTATTTTAGGCTGTGGATGATGATACTGGATTATTATAGTACTATGGTATAGTACTATATAGTAGTATTGTAGTACTATGTGGTAATACTTTGGTATTATAATGTCTTCTCCACTGGGTCCGGGGTAAACCATAATGGTTCATGTTTGTGTCTCATTGATGCTGAGAAGAGACGAGATCCCTTTGTAGTGTCTGTCTGTCTGGTCACAACACATTCCTCCACACCAGTTCATACTAGTCAGTCCCTTTGTAGTGTCTGTCTGTCTGGTCACAACACATTCCTCCACACCAGTTCATACTAGTCAGTCCCTTTGTTTCTTTCATTATTTTATCTCAGCGTTGATTTCCAGGTGCAGGAGACTGAGACACTGGTGGTTTTTAATCAGAACTCCAAAACTCTCTTTTAAAAGTTTTGTGCTTTAAAAACCATGACATCAGTTACGTTGTTCAGTTACGTTGTCACACCTACTTTCTTCTTCTTCTTCCTCCTCCTCCTCCTCCTCCTCCTCCTCCTCCTCCTCCTCCTCCTCCTCCTCCTCTGCTCCTCAGTAGGGTCTCCAGACAGCTTCATCCATGCGCCCCCCAGCAGGGTTGAGTACAGTGGGGGAGTTGCTGTGACTCCCATCCCCCTCCACCGCTCCCTCGCCCCCCCCCTGACTGGGCAGGTTAGGGTTAGCCAGGGAGCTGCCGGTGGAGGCGCTGGTGCAGGGAGGAACCATCCTGGAGGGGGAGCGGTCCCCCCCGGGAACCATGGAGAACTGGTACGACCCAGAGGAGGCTCCATAGTAGAGATAGGGTGTACTGCTGGTTTGGAAGGGTCCACTCTGACTTTGGGCGGAACCGGGGTAGGGAGGGGGCAGGTAGGTGTGATAATGGGCGGAGCCTAGCGACATGGCGGAGGTGACGGGAGGGGTATAGGTGAAGGTGGTGGGGTAGTGCATTCTGGGACTGGAAAAACGAGACTCCGTCAGAGAGGGGAGACCCGGGAACTGATGATCAAACTGACCCGGGAACGGACTGAGGTCTGATATGAGAGACAGAGACAGAGAGAGAGAGAGAGAGAGAGAGAGAGAGAGAGAGAGAGAGAGAGAGAGAGAGCGAGAGAGAGAGAGAGAGAGAGAGAGAGAGAGAGAGAGAGAGAGAGAGAGAGAAAAGAGCGAGAGGAGAGAGAGAAGAGCGAGAGGAGAGAGAGAGAGAGAGAGAGAGAGAGAGAGAGGAGAGAGAGAGAGAGAGAGAGAGAGAGAGAGAGAGAGAGAGAGAGAGAGAGAGAGGAGAGAGAGAGAGAGAGAGAGAGAGAGAGAGAGAGAGAGAGAGAGAGAGAGAGAGAGAGAGAGAGAGAGGAGAGAGAGAGAGAGAGAGAGAGAGAGAGAGAGAGAGAGAGAGAGAGAGAGAGAGAGAGAGAGAGAGAGAGAGAGAGAGAGAGAGAGAGAGAGAGAGAGAGAGAGAGAGAGAGAGAGAGAGAGAGAGAGAGAGAGAGAGAGAGAGAGAGAGAGGAGAGAGAGAGGAGAGAGAGAGAGAGAGAGAGAGAGAGAGAGAGAGAGAGAGAGAGAGAGAGAGAGAGAGAGAGAGAGAGAGAGAGAGAGAGAGAGAGAGAGAGAGAGAGAGAGAGAGAGAGAGAGAAGAGAGAGAGAGAGAGAGAGAGAGAGAGAGAGAGAGAGAGAGAGAGAGAGAGAGAGAGAGAGAGAGAGAGAGAGAGAGAGAGAGAGAGAGAGAGAGAGAGAGGAGAAGAGAGGAGGAGAGAGAGAGAGAGAGAGAGAGAGAGAGAGAGAGAGAGAGAGAAAGAGAGATTAATAAACATTCATTTTTCTTTATCGTCCCTTCATAAAGACAACAACATATTTTTTATTTAATTAATTTATTCTCTATTAATGTGGTCCCATTAAGATAAAAAAATATATTTTACAATCTACAGCTGAAGTCGGAAGTTTACATACACTTAGGTTGGAGTCATTAAAACTCGTTTTTCAACCACTCCACAAACTATAGTTTTGGCAAGTCGGTTAGGACATCTACTTTGTGCATGACACAAGTAATTTCTCCAACAATTGTTTACAGACAGATTATTTCACTTATAATACACTGTATCACAATTCCAGTGGGTCAGAAGTTTACACTAAGTTGACTGTGCCTTTAAATAGCTTGGAAAATTCAAGAAAATGATGTCATGGCTTTAGAAGCTTCTGATAGGCTAATTGACATAATTTGAGTCAATTGGAGGTGTACCTGTGGATGTATTTCAAGGCCTACCTTCAAACTCAGTGCCTCTTTGCTTGACATGGGAAAATCAAAAGAAATCAGCCAAGACCTGTCTGGTTCATCCTTGGGAGCAATTTCCAAATGCCTGAAGGTACCACGTTCATCTGTACAAACAATAGTACGCAAGTATAAACAACATGGGACCACGCAGCCGTCATACCGGTCAGGAAGGAGACGCGTTCTGTCTCCTAGAGATGAATGTACTTTGGTGCAAAAATGGCCCAAAATTCACCCAACTTATTGTGGGAAGCTTGTGGAAGGCTACCCGCAACGTTTGACCCAAGTTTAAACAATTTAAAGGCAATGCTACCAAATACTAATTGAGTGTATGTACACTTCTGACCCACTGGGAATGTGATGAAAGAAATAAAAGCTGAAATAAATCATTCTCTATACTATTATTCTGACATTTCACATTCTTAAAATGAAGTGGTGATCCTAACTGACCTAAAACAGGGAATTCTTACTAGGATTAAATGTCAGGAATTGTGAAAAAAATTAGTTTAAATGTATTTGGTTAAGGCGTATGTAAACTTCCGACTTCAACTGTATTTTGTAGAGCTGTGCCAAGCCAGCAGCAAACAAGCCCAACTATTAAATAATTTTTATTGTATCATTCCAAACCTCAAATGGTAGAGAATGTGCTATTGAACATGTTCAGAGTTTTAACATTCTAAAACAAATACCATGCCTTGAACAAAAATGATTGGCTTCTTTATCAGATGTGAGTGAAGCTGTGCTAACTGAACTCGTAACCCAGCAAACCGGGAACATTCCCAGAACATTAGCTAAGATTCCCATTAAGTTCTAGTTAGGGTTTTATCTAACATTATATAATATTAGGATGATGACATCCCCAAAATATTAAAATAATGTTTTTGACAACAATTATTATTTAATTTTTTTATGTATTAAATGAAATATCCTTGGAATGTTCTCCTAACATTCACTAAAATGTTGTGCACAACATCTGTAACAACCACCACAGAACATTCCCCAAAACTTCTCATTAGGTTTCCAGGAAATGTAGTAACACAATGTACCAGTAATG
>CM072248.1:44361379-44366379 GCA_036851935.1 Coregonus suidteri | reverse complement strand
AGGACAATAGACCCACCTCATGTCTACAGGATAATGAACTAACAGAGGACAATAGACCCACCTCATGTCTACAGGATAATGAACTAACAGAGGACAGTAGACCCACCTCATGTCTACAGGATAATGAACTAACAGAGGACAGTAGACCCACCTCATGTCTACAGGATAATGAACTAACAGAGGACAGTAGACCCACCTCATGTCTACAGGATAATGAACTAACAGAGGACAGTAGACCCCACCTCATGTCTACAGGATAATGAACTAACAGAGGACAGTAGACCCCACCTCATGTCTACAGGAACTAACAGAGGACAGTAGACAACCCACCTCACGTCTACAGGATAATGAACTAACAGAGGACAGTAGACCCACCTCATGTCTACAGGATAATGAACTAACAGAGGACAGTAGACCCACCTCTAACGTCTACAGGATAATGAACTAACAGAGGACAATAGACCCACCTCATGTCTACAGGATAATGAACTAACAGAGGACAATAGACCCACCTCATGTCTACAGGATAATGAACTAACAGAGGACAGTAGACCCACCTCATGTCTACAGGATAATGAACTAACAGAGGACAGTAGACCCACCTCATGTCTACAGGATAATGAACTAACAGAGGACAGTAGACCCACCTCATGTCTACAGGATAATGAACTAACAGAGGACAGTAGACCCACCTCATGTCTACAGGATAATGAACTAACAGAGGACAGTAGACCCACCTCACGTCTACAGGATAATGAACTAACAGAGGACAGTAGACCCACCTCATGTCTACAGGATAATGAACTAACAGAGGACAGTAGACCCACCTCACGTCTACAGGATAATGAACTAACAGAGGACAGTAGACCCCCTCATGTCTACAGGATAATGAACTAACAGAGGACAGTAGACAGGATAATGAACTAACAGAGGACAGTAGACCCACCTCATGTCTACAGGATAATGAACTAACAGAGGACAGTAGACCCACCTCATGTCTACAGGATAATTAACTACAGAGGACAGTAGACCCACCTCATGTCTACAGGATAATGAACTAACAGAGGACAGTAGAGACCCACCTCATGCCTACAGGATAATGAACTAACAGAGGACAGTAGAACCCACCTCATGTCTACAGGATAATGAACTAACAGAGGACAGTAGACCCACCTCATGTCTACAGGATAATGAACTAACAGAGGACACAGTAGACCCACCTCACATCTACAGGATAATGAACTAACAGAGGACAGTAGACCCACCTCACGTCTACAGGATAATGAACTAACAGAGGACAGTAGACCCACCTCACGTCTACAGGATAATGAACTAACAGAGGACAGTAGACCCACCTCACGTCTACAGGATAATGAACTAACAGAGGACAGTAGACCCCACCTCACGTCTACAGGATAAGAACTAACCACCCACCTCACGTCTACAGGATAAATGAACTAACAGAGGACAGTAGACCCACCTCATGTCTACAGGATAATGAACTAACAGAGGACAGTAGACCCACCTCATGTCTACAGGATAATGAACTAACAGAGGACAGTAGACCCACCTCAACTACAGGATAATTAACTAACAGAGGACAGTAGACCCACCTCATGTCTACAGGATAATGAACTAACAGAGGACAGTAGATGACCCACCTCACGTCTACAGGATAATGAACTAACAGAGGACAGTAGACCCACCTCACGTCTACAGGATAATGAACTAACAGAGGACAGAGACCCACCTCATGTCTACAGGATGAATGACTAACAGAGGACAGTAGACCCACCTCACGTCTACAGGATAATGAACTAACAGAGGACAGTAGACCCACCTCACGTCTACAGGATAATGAACTAACAGAGGACAGTAGACCCACCTCATGTCTACAGGATAATGAACTAACAGAGGACAGTAGACCCACCTCAGGATAATGAACTAACAGAGGACAGTAGACCCACCTCACGTCTACAGGATAAATGAACTAACAGAGGACAGTAGACCCACCTCTCACGTCTACAGGATAATGAACTAACAGAGGACAGTAGACCCACCTCATGTCTACAGGATAATGAACTAACAGAGGACAGTAGACCCACCTCACGTCTACAGGATAATGAACTAACAGAGGACAGTAGACCCACCTCATGTCTACAGGATAATGAACTAACAGAGGACAGTAGACCCACCTCATGTCTACAGGATAATGAACTAACAGAGGACAGTAGACCCACCTCATGTCTACAGGATAATGAACTAACAGAGGACAGTAGACCCACCTCATGTTACTGACAGCCTGTAACGTAACATTTAGAGTTGTAGAAGTGGCTGTTTTGAAATCCAAAGCTTCAGCAGAGATAATTGTGAAAATTCTAATTAGTTATTGGAGTTAGTTATTGTTTCTTTCTAGTTTCTGTGATCGTGTGTGTGATCGTGCGTGTGCATGTGTCAGTGTGTGTGTGTGTGTGATCGTGCGTGTGCATGTGTCAGTGTGTGTGTGATCGTGCGTGTGCATGTGTCAGTGTGTGTGTGATCGTGCGTGTGCATGTGTCAGTGTGTGTGTGATCGTGCGTGTGCATGTGTCAGTGTGTGTGATTGTGCGTGTGCATGTGTCAGTGTGTGTGTGAGTGTATGTAGCAGCAGTCATCAAACGTTTAGAAAACTATTCTAAGAAATGCAACAGTTGGACAACGGATGAAGATATTCCAAACTTTTAGAATTTTTAATCCATCAAATATTGAGTGAATTATAGCACATAAAATATTTTACTGGCACGGACAAATAATGCATTTTGGAATTCAGGTATTGAATTTATTGTGAAATGTCACCTTTTTTCCTTAGCACTCATATATTAATGTTCTAATGGTATCAGGTATCAGGTATTCTGGGCTCCCGAGTGGCGCAGTGGTCTAAGGCACTGCATCTCAGTGCTTGAGGCGTCACTACAGACCCCCTGGTTTGATTCCAGGCTGTATCACAACCGGCCGTGATTGGGAGTCCCATAGGGCGGCGCACAATTGGCCCAGCATCGTCCGGGTTTGGCCGGTGTAGGCCGTCATTGTAAATAAGAATTTGTTCTTAACTGACTTGCCTAGTTAAATAAATAAAATAAAAATATGAAACTAAAATTGAGCTTTTTGGCCATCAAGGAAAACGCAATGTCTGGCGCAAACCCAACTCCTCTCATCACCCCGAGAACATCATGTTTTTCATCGGCAGGGACTGGGAAACTGGTCAGAATTGAAGGAATGATGGATGGTGCTAAATACAGGGAAATTCTTGAGGGAAACCTGTTTCAATCTTCCAGAGATTTGAGACTGGGAAGGAGGTTCACCTTTCAGCAGAACAATGACCCTAAGCATACTGCTAAAGCAACACTTGAGTGGTTTAAGGGGAAACATTTAAATGTCTTGGAATGGCCTAGTCAAAGCCCAGACCTCAATCCAATTGAGAATCTGTGGTAGGACTTAAAGATTGCTGTACACCAGTGGAACCCATCCAACTTGAAGGAGCTGGAGCAGTTTTGCCTTGAAGAATGGGCCAAAATCCCAGTGGCTAGGTGTGCCAAGCTTATAGAGACATACCCCAAGAGACTTGCAGCTGTAATTGCTGCAAAAGGTGGCTCTACAAAGTATTGACTTTGGGGGGGGTGAATAGTTATGCACGCTCAAGTTTTCTGTTTTTTTTGTCTTATTTCTTGTTTGTTTTGCATCTTCAAAGTGGTAGGCATGTTGTGTAAATCGAATGATACAAACCCCCCAAAAATCCATTTTAATTCCAGGTTGTAAGGCAACAAAATAGGAAAAATGCCAAGGGGGGTGAATTCTTTCGCAAGCCACTGTATATGCCTTATTTGCATAAATACACTGTGTACAGTATATTTCCTTATATGACTAAATTAACATAAAGGGGTGGAACAGGGTTGCAACCACCAAACACGTGCTCTGTCTAACCTACCTGTGCTCACCTGTGCTGTCTAGACTGCCTCGTTAATTACTGTTGTCACGTTCTGTTGCATAATTCAACAAGTGTGTCAATAGCAGGATACACTCTGATTAAAAAGGAGGGGCTTATACTAAGCTAACATATGGAATTGTTTTAAGATGGTCATACCAAGGATCATTTAGCTATGGGATTTTGAATATTAGAAACCCTTTAGGTATCAAAAATATATTAAACAAATTAATACTTGATGGAACATTGAATTTGGCCTTACTGCTATTAGCCCATAGAAACGCATTGAATAACAGATAGATGGAAAAACAGGTAGTCAAAAAATAAATCAAAAGGAATTTTGTTTTAACGTCTCTGTCCTATATCTGAGAGAAAGATCAGGAAATTCTTCAAAAAAATGGTTTTACCCATATTTACTTTCTTTTTTTGCCCATTAAACTATTTCCATATACACTCACTGGCCAGTTTATTAGGTACACCCATCTAGTACCGGGTCGGACCCACCTTTCCCTCCAGAACAGCCTGAATCCTTCGGGGCATTCTACAAGGTGTCGGAAACGTTCCACGGGGATGTAGTCCCCTGTAGCTCAGTTGGTAGAGCATGGCGTTTGCATCACCAGGGTTGTGGGTTCGATTCCCACGGGGGGCCTGTATGAAAATGTATGCACTCACTTAACTGTGATTTGCTCTGGATAAGAGCGTCTGCTAAATGATGTGAAAAATGTTGGTCCATGCTGACACGATGGCATCACGCAGAGTGGATGGCGGTACATTCCTGCTGCAAACAGCCAGCTGTGTTTTTCCTCAACTGTCCAGTGTTGGTGATCACGTGTCCACTGGAGCCGCTTCTTCTTGTTTTTAGCTGATAGGAGTGGAACCCGTTGGGGTCGTCTTCTGCAATAGCCCCATCCGCAACAAGGACCGACGAGTTGTGTGTTCCGAGATGCCATTCTGCACACCGCTGTTGTACTGTACCACCTGTTATTTGGCACGATTCTCGCCATTCTCCTTCGAACCTCTCATCAACGAACTGCTTTCAC
>CM072248.1:44353879-44356379 GCA_036851935.1 Coregonus suidteri | reverse complement strand
TGTCGGCACAGCAACCCTCATGGTTGTCTGTCTGATTCTTTCCAGCTCACTGAGACGGTCTGAGAACAGCCCTGTTTTAGGAGGATCCTCTAGCTTCTGACGATGTCCTGTACAACAACAACAACAATGAGACGGTCTGAGAGACGAGATACAAGCGCTGGGTTGTTCTCCAACAGAACTGACTTTGAGGCTGGGTGGGGATGGAGAGAGTAAGAGGAGAGGAGGAAGAGGGTGGGCTGGGTTGGAGAGAGGAGGGAGGAGGGAGAGGTTGGGTGGGGATGGAGAGAGGAGGAGAGGAGGGAGAGGGTGGGTGGGGATGGAGAGAGGAGGAGAAGAGGGAGAGGGTGGGTGGGGATGGAGAGAGGAGGAGAGGAGAGGAGGGAGAGGGTGGGTGGGGATGGAGAGAGGAGGAGAGGAGAGGAGGAGAGAGAGGGTGGGTGGGGGTTGGAGAGAGGAGGAGAGGAGAGGAGGGAGAGGGTGGGTGGGGATGGAGAGAGGAGGAGAGGAGGAGAGAGGTGTGGGTGGGTTGGAGAGAGGAGGAGAAGGGGAGAGGGTGGGTGGGGTGGAGGATGGAGAGAGGAGGAGAGGAGGGAGAGGGTGGGTGGGAGGGGGAGGAGGAGAGGAGAGAGGGAGAGGGGGTGGGTGGGGATAGAGAGAGTGAGAGGAGGAGAGAGGGGGTGGGTGGGGATGGGAGAGGGAGAGGAGAGGAGAGGAGGGAGAGGGTGGGTGGGGATGGAGAGAGTGAGAGGAGGGAGAGGGTGGGTGGGGATGGAGAGTATGACAGATATGAGACAGGTCTACCTCAGTAAGTATGACAGATATGAGACAGGTCTACTTCAGTAAGTATGACAGATATGAGACAGGTCTACTGTTTGAAGAAAAGAGGGCAGGAAACAATACTCAATCTCATCTCCATCCCTCACGGCCAGGTAGTAAAGACCCTCATACACGCTTTAGTAACATCACGTCTGGACTACTGCAATGGAGTCCTATTCTGGACTACTGCAATGGAGTCCTATTCTGGACTACTGCAATGGAGTCCTATTCAGGACTACTGCAATGGAGTCCTATTCTGGACTACTGCAAGGAGTCCTATTCCGGACTATGGCAATGGAGTCCTATTCTGGACTACGGCAATGGAGTCCTATTCTGGACTACTGCAAAGAGTCCTATTCTGGACTACTGCAAAGGAGTCCTATTCTGGACTACTGCAATGGAGTCCTATTCTGGACTACTGCAATGGAGTCCTATTCAGGTTGTCCACTAAAGCCCTCGATAGGCTCCAGTACATTCAGACATCCGTTGCCACGATCCTCACAATCCCAGATTCCTCCGTCAGACTACCAGATGGTGAAGCGTGGTTCATCACTCCAGAGAACTCATTTCAACTGCTCCAGAGTCCAATGGCAGCGAGCTTTACACCACTCCAGCCGAGGGGGATGGACATACTGGTGATTCTACTCTGAGACCAGGGAGCCTGGAGGAACACAGGGAGACTGGGGGAACACAGGGAGACTGGGGGAACACAGGGAGACTGGGGGAACACAGGGAGACTGGGGGAACACAGGGAGACTGGGGGAACACAGGGAGACTGGGGGAACACAGGGAGACTGGGGGAACACAGGGAGACTGGGGAACACAGGGAGAGACTGGGAGAACACAGGGAGACTGGGGGAACACAGGGAGACTGGGGGGAACACAGGGAGACTGGGGGAACACAGGGAGACTGGGGGAACACAGGGAGACTGGGGGAACACAGGGAGACTGGGGGAACACAGGGAGACTGGGGGAACACAGGGAGACTGGGGGAACACAGGGAGACTGGGGGAACACAGGGAGACTGGAACACAGGGAGACTGGGGGAACACAGTGAGACTGTAGGGGGGAACACAGGGAGACTGGGGGGAACACAGGGAGACTGGGAACACAGGGAGACTGGGGGAAACACAGGGGAGACTGGGGGAACACAGGGAGACTGGGGGAACACAGGGGAGACTGGGGGAACACAGGGAGACTGGGGGAACACAGGGAGACTGGGGGAACACAGGGAGACTGGGGGAACACAGGGGGGAACACAGGGAGACTGGGGGAACACAGGGAGACTGGGAACACAGGGAGACTGGGGGAACACAGGGAGCCTGTGGGAACACAGGGAGACTGAGGGAACACAGGGAGACTGGGGGAACACAGGGAGACTGGGGAACACAGGGAGACTGGGAGAACACAGGGAGATAGTGAGAAGAAGAGGAGAGAAAGGAGAGATGCAGCGAGACATAGCAAGAGGCAGGGGAGAAGCAGGGGAGGAGAGAGATGTAGGGAGACAAGGAGAGAAGCAAAGGGAAGGAGAGAAGTAGAGGAGAGAGAAGTAGAGGAGAGTGTGTGTGTGTGTGTGTGTGTGTGTGTGTGTGTGTGTGTGTGTGTGTGTGTGTGTGTGTGTGTGTGTGTGTGTGTGTGTGTGTGTGTGTGTGTGTGTGTGTGTGTGTGTGTGTGTGTGTGTGTG
>CM072248.1:44336379-44343879 GCA_036851935.1 Coregonus suidteri | reverse complement strand
CATAGACCCCATCAACATTCACAACATCACATAGACCCCATCAACATTCACAACATCACATAGACCCCATCAACATTCACAACAACATCACATAGACCCCTTCAACATTCACAACATCACATAGACCCCATCAACATTCACATCACATAGACCCCCATTCAACATTCACAACATCACATAGACCCCATCAACATTCACAACATCACATAGACCCCATCAACATTCACAACATCACATAGACCCCATCAACATTCACAACATCACATAGACCCCATAAACATTCACAACATCACATAGACCCCAAAAACATCCAAAACAATTACAGTGACTGAATAAGCAATAGAGTTAATATTTATAGAATATAATAGGCCTAATTAATCAGAGAGGGAACTAACCAATGAATAGAACAGGCCTAATTAATCAGAGAGTGAACTAACCAATGAATAGAACAGGCCTAATTAATCAGAGAGGGAACTAACCAATGAATAGAATATGCTAATTAATCAGAGAGGGAACTAACCAATGAATAGAATATGCTAATTAATCAGAGGGAACTAACCAATGAATATAATATGCTAATTAATCAGAGGGAACTAACCAATGAATAGAATATGCTAATTAATCAGAGGGAACTAACCAATGAATAGAATATGCTAATTAATCAGAGGGAACTAACCAATGAATATAATATGCTAATTAATCAGAGGGAACTAACCAATGAATAGAATAGGCCTAATTAATCAGAGGGAACTAACCAATGAATAGAATATGCTAATTAATCAGAGGGAACTAACCAATGAATAGAATATGCTAATTAATCAGAGGGAACTAACCAATGAATATAATATGCTAATTAATCAGAGGGAACTAACCAATGAATAGAATATGCTAATTAATCAGAGAGGGAACTAACCAATGAACTGACAATGTGATATGATGTGGGACGGGCGCCCTTCACCGACGAAGCTGTCAAATATACAGGTATTGTAAGTCAAGGAACGAGTCAAATAAAGCACATTATTTAATAAACAGATAACTTCATACAATTGTACACATTTAGCCATGTGGCAAAGAGCAAATGCGCAATTTCATAGCTAATCTCATGCTATTCTTCACATTTTGCAATGACGCTCAGAGATTTGTTTCTGGTTTTAAATTTATTTAAGTACAGAGGTGGAAAAAGTACTCATTTGTCATACTTGAGTAAAAGTAAAGACACCTTAATAGAAATTGACTCAAGTAAAAGTGAAAGTCACCCAGTAGAATACTACTTGAGTAAAACTATAAAAGTATCTGGTTTTAAATGTACTTAAGTACAGTGGTGGAAAAAGTACTGAACTGTCATTTTTGAGAAAGTCAATGCAATAGCCTACAACAAATTCCTTATATTAAGCAAACCAGACGGCACACTCCAACACTGCCAGATCAGAGGCAGTAGGGATGACAACGCGTTATATTGATAGGTTGCATGAATTGGACTATATTACTGCATTTGACATGTAACAAGTACTTTTGGGTGTCAGGAAAAATGTATGGAGTAAAAAGTAGCCTACATGTTTTCTTTAGGAATGTACTGGAATAAAAGTTGTTGAAATAAAAGCAGTAAAGACTTAGGTAGTAAGATTAATCCATTTTAATGCACATCTAAAATATTTGAATAAAACATCTGAGAACAGTCATTTCTGATTTAAAAAAAAAAAAAAAAAAAAAAGTGAAAGATTTGTGGATATAGCGTTTTGGAAATAACTATTCTCCAGCAAAATTACCCATCAAAATGTCAACATTTCACAAACAAGCCCTTTTAGCATGGAAACCATGTTATGTCCAAACTTCTCCCCCCACACTTCTGTGGTTAGAAATAAATATTATATTTGTGCTTAATTTATTTGATAAAGAAGGGAACTCATAGAAAGGTATTAGAAACCTACAACTTTCCAAAAACATAATAAATAATTTAATTCCATATCCAAAGCAATACCTTCAGGAATGAGGGTGTTGGGTAAGGTTAGAGGGGGAGGGGTGCGTCTCCAATTTAACAGCAATCTCTGATATTAAAGGAAGTCTCTAGGTTTTGAGTTGAGTTAGAATACCTCATAATAAGCTGTAAGACTATTTACCAAGAGAGTTTTCATCTATATTTTTTGTAGCTGTCTATTTACCACCACAAACCGATGCTGGCACTAAGACAGCACTCAACGATCTGAATAGGGCCATAAGCAAACAACAAAATACTCATTCAGAAGTGGCACTTCTCGGGGCAGGTGATTTTAATTCAGGAAAACTGAAAATCCGTTTGACCAAATTTCTACCAGCATGTGCAACTAGAAGCGACAAAACTCTAGATCACCTTTAACCTCCACACACAGAGACATCAATCACCTTCTTTATTAATAAGTTAATTGACGACGTTGTCCCCACAGTGACCGTAGGTGCATATCTCAACCAGAAGCCATGGATTACAGGCAACATCGCACTGAGCTAAAAGCTAGAGCTGCCACTATCAAGGAGCGGGTACTAATCCGGACGCTTATAAGACATCCCTCTATGACCTCCGACGAGTCATCAAACAGGCAAAGCGTCAATACAGGACTAAGATCGAACCCTACTACACCGGCTCTGATGCTCGTCGGATGTGGCAGGGCTTGCAAACTATCACGGATTACAAAGGGAAATCCAGCCGATCGCTACCCAGTGACGCAAGCCTACCAGATGAGCTAAATGCCTTCTATGCTCGTTTAAAGGCAAGCAACATTGAACCATGCGTGAGAGCACCAGCTGTTCCGGACGACTGTGTGATCACGCTCTCCGTAGCCGATGTGAGTAAGACCTTTAAACAGGATAACATTCACAAGGCCTCAGGGCCAGATGGATAACCAGGATACATACTCAGAGTATGGTCTAACCAGCTGGCAAGTGTCTTCAATTACATGTTCAACCTCTCCCTGACCCAGTCTGTAATACCTACATGAAGCAGACCACCATAGTCACTGTGCCCAAGAACGCTGAGGTAACCTGTCTCAATGACTATTGCCCCGTAGCACTCACATCTGTAGCCATGAAATGCTTTGAAAGGCTGGTCATGGCTCACATCAACACCATCATCCCAGACAATTTGCATACTGTCCCAAAAGGTCCACAGATGACGCAATCTCTATTGCACTCCACACTGCCCTCTCCCACCTGGACAAGAGGAACACCTATGTGAGAATGCTGTTCATTCACTACAGCTCAGCGTTCAACACCATAGTGCCCTCCAAGATCATAACTAAGCTAAGGACCCTGGGACTTAACACCTCCTTCTGCAACTGGATACAGGACTTCCTGTTGGGCCGACCCAAGGTGGTAAGGGTAGGTAACAACACATCAGCCACGCTGACCCTCAACACGAGGGCCCCTCAATGCTGCGTGCTCAGTCCCCTCCTGTACTCCCCATGACTGTGTGGCCAGGCACGACTCTTAACACCATTATCAAATTTGCTGATGACACGACTGTGGTAGACCTTATCATCGACGACAATGAGACAGCCTATAGGGAGGAGGTCAGAGACCTCTGCTTGGCATCCGACCACAAGGCGCTACAGAGGGTAGTGCGTACGGCCCAGTACATCACTGGGGCCAAGCTTCCTGCCATCCAGGACCTCTATACCAGGCGGTGTCAGAGGAAGGCCCTAAAAATAGTAAAAATAGTCAAAGATTCCAGCCACCCTAGTCATAGACTGTTCTCTCTGCTTCAACACGGTTAACCAAATAGCTATCTGCATTGACCCTCTTTTGACTCATCACATACGCTGCTGATACTGTTTATTATCTATCCTGTTACCTAGGCACTTATTCCTAGTTATATGTACAGTACATACAGTGGGGAAAAAAAGTATTTAGTCAGCCACCAATTGTGCAAGTTCTCCCACTTAAAAAGATGAGAGAGGCCTGTAATTTTCATCATAGGTACACGTCAACTATGACAGACAAAATGAGATTTTTTTTCCCAGAAAATCACATTGTAGGATTTTTAATGAATTTATTTGCAAATTATAGTGGAAAATAAGTATTTGGTCAATAACAAAAGTTTCTCAATACTTTGTTATATACCCTTTGTTGGCAATGACACAGGTCAAACGTTTTCTGTAAGTCTTCACAAGGTTTTCACACACTGTTGCCGGTATTATGGCCCATTCCTCCATGCAGATCTCCTCTAGAGCAGTGATGTTTTGGGGCTGTCGCTGGGCAACACGGACTTTCAACTCCCTCCAAAGATTTTCTATGGGGTTGAGATCTGGAGACTGGCTAGGCCACTCCAGGACCTTGAAATGCTTCTTACGAAGCCACTCCTTCGTTGCCCGGGCGGTGTGTTTGGGATCATTGTCATGCTGAAAGACCCAGCCACGTTTCATCTTCAATGCCCTTGCTGATGGAAGGAGGTTTTCACTCAAAATCTCACGATACATGGCCCCATTCATTCTTTCCTTTACTCGGATCAGTCGTCCTGGTCCCTTTGCAGAAAAACAGCCCCAAAGCATGATGTTTCCACCCCCATGCTTCATAGTAGGTATGGTGTTCTTTGGATGCAACTCAGCATTCTTTGTCCTCCAAACACGACGAGTTGAGTTGTTACCAAAAAGTTATATTTTGGTTTCATCTGACCATATGACATTCTCCCAATCCTCTTCTGGATCATCCAAATGCACTCTAGCAAACTTCAGACAGGCCTGGACATGTACTGGCTTAAGCAGGGGGACACGTCTGGCACTGCAGGATTTGAGTCCCTGGCGGCGTAGTGTGTTACTGATGGTAGGCTTTGTTACTTTGGTCCCAGCTCTCTGCAGGTCATTCACTAGGTCCCCCTGTGTGGTTCTGGGATTTTTGCTCACCGTTCTTGTGATCATTTTGACCCCACGGGGTGAGATCTTGCGTGGAGCCCCAGATCGAGGGAGATTATCAGTGGTCTTGTATGTCTTCCATTTCCTAATAATTACGCCCACAGTTGATTTCTTCAAACCAAGCTGCTTACCTATTGCAGATTCAGTCTTCCCAGCCTGGTGCAGGTCTACAATTTTGTTTCTGGTGTCCTTTGACAGCTCTTTTGGTCTGGCCATAGTGGAGTTTGGAGTGTGACTGTTTGAGGTTGTGGACAGGTGTCGTTTATTCTGATAACAAGTTCAAACAGGTGCCATTAATACAGGTAACGAGCGGAGGACAGAGGAGCCTCTTAAAGAAGAAGTTACAGGTCTGTGAGAGCCAGAAATCTTGCTTGTTTGTAGGTGACCATATACTTATTTTCCACCATAATTTGCAAATAAATTCATTAAAAATCCTACAATGTGATTTTCTGGATTTTTTTTCTCAATTTGTCTGTCATAGTTGACGTGTACCTATGATGAAAATTACAGGCCTCTCTCATCTTTTTAAGTGGGAGAACTTGCACAATTTGTGGCTGACTAAATACTTTTTTCCCCCACTGTAGTTAAAGTACAAAAGGGAAAATAAATCAACGTAAATATGGGTTGCATTTACAAAGGTGTTTGTTCTTCACTGGTTTCCCTTTTCTTGTGGAAACAGGTCACAAATCTTGCTGCTGTGATGGCACACTGTGGTAATTCACACAGTAGATATGGGAATTCATCAAAATTGGATTTGTTTTCGAATTCTTTGTGGGTCTGTGTAATCTGAGGGAAATATGTGTCTCTAATATGGTCATACATTTGGTAGGAGGTTAGGAAGTGCAGCTCAGTTTCCACCTCATTTTGTGGGCAGTGTGCACATAGCCTGTCTTCTCTTGAGAGCCAGGTCTGCCTACGGCATCCTTTCTCAATAGCAAGGCTATGCTCACTGAGTCTGTACATAGTCAAAGCTTTCCTTAAGTTTGGGTCAGTCACAGTGGTCAGGTATTCTGCCACTGTGTACTCTCTGTTTAGGGCCAAATAGCATTCTAGTTTGCTCTGTTTTTTGTTAATTCTTTCCAATGTGTCAAATAATTATATTTTTGTTTTCTCATGATTTGGTTGGGTCTAATTGTGTTGTCCTGGAGCTCTGTGGGGTCTGTTTGTGTTTGTGAACAGAGCCCCAGGACCAGCTTGCTTAGGGGACTCTTCTCCAGGTTAATCTCTCTGTAGGTGATGGCTTTGTTATGGAAGGTTTGGGAATCGCTTCCTTTTGGGTGGTTGTAGAATGTAACGGCCCTTTTCTGGATTTTGATAATTAGCGGGTATTGGCCACATTCTGCTCAGCATGCATTATTTGGTGTTTTACTTTGTACACTGACTATATTTTTGCAGAATTCTGCATGCAGAGTCTCAATTTGATGTTTTTCCCATTTTGTGAATTCTTGGTTGGTGAGCGGACCCCAGACCTCACAACCATAAAGGGCAATGGGTTCTATAACTGATTCAAGTATTTTTTGCCAGATCCTAATTGGTATGTTCAATTTTATGTTCCTTTTGATGGCATAGAAGGCCCTTCTTGCCTTGTCTCTCAGGTCGTTCACAGCTTTGTGCAAGTTACCTGTGGTGCTGATGTTTAGGCCGAGGTATGTATAGTTTTCTGTGTGCTCTAGGGCAACGGTGTCTAGATGGAATTTGTATTTGTGGTCCAGGCAACTGGACCTTTTTTGGAACAACATTATTTTTGTCTTAATGAGATTTACTGTCAGGGCCCAGGTCTGACAGAATCCGTTCAGAAGATCTAGGTGCTGCTGTAGGCCCTCCTTGGTTGGTGACAGAAGCACCAGATCATCTGCAAACAGTAGACATTTGACTTCAGTTTCTATTAGGGTGAGGCCGGGTGCTGCTGACTGTTCTAGTGCCCTCGCCAATTCATTGATGTATATGTTGAAGAGGGTGGGGCTTAAGCTGCATCCCTGTCTCACCCCACGGCCCTGTGGAAAGAAATGTGTGTGTTTTTTGCCAATTTTAACTGCACACTTGTTGTTTGTGGACATGGATTTTATAATGTGGTGTTTTTCCCCCAACACCACTTTCCAAAGCAGACCCTCATGCCAAATTGAGTCAAAAGCTTTTTTGAAATCAACAAAGCATGAGAAGGCTTTGCCTTTGTTTTGTTTTGTTTGTTTGTCAATTAGGGTGTGCAGGGTGAATACGTGGTCTGTTGTACAGTAATTTGGTAAAAATCCAATTTGACATTTGCTCAGTACATTGTTTTCACTGAGGAAATGTACGTGTCTGCTGTTAATGATAATGCAGAGGATTTCCCCAGGGTTGTTGTTGACGCATATCCCACGGTAGTTATTGGGGTCAAATTTGTCTCTCTTTTGTGGATTGGGGTGATCAATCCTTGGTTCCAAATATTGGGGAAGATGCCAGAGCTGAGGATGATGTTAAAGAGTTTAAGTATAGCCAATTGGAATTAGTGGTCTGTATATTTTATCATTTAATTGAGGATACCATCAACACCACAGGCCTTTTTGGGTTGGAGGGTTTGTATTTTGTCCTGTAGTTCATTCAATGTAATTGGATAGTTGATTCTAAGATTTGTATTTGATCATGT
>CM072248.1:44328879-44331379 GCA_036851935.1 Coregonus suidteri | reverse complement strand
ACCGTAAAGCATGGAGGAGGAGGTGTTATGGTGTGGGGGTGCTTTGCTGGTGACACTGTCTGTGATTTATTTAGAATTCAAGGCACACTTAACCAGCATGTCTACCACAGCAAGTGCTCATCATATGTGGGAACTCCTTCAAGACTGTTGGAAAAGCATTCCAGGTGAAGCTGGTTGAGAGAATGCCAAGAGTGTGCAAAGCTGCCATCAAGGCAAAGGGTGGCTATTTGAAGAATCTCAAATATAAAATATATTTCGATTTGTTTAACACTTTTCTGGTTACTACATGATTCCATTTGTGTTATTTCATAGTTATGATGCCTTCACTATTATTCTACAATGTAGAAAATAGTAAAAATAAAGAAAAACCCTTGAATGAGTAGGTGTTCTAAAACTTTTGACTGGTAATGTATGTGTTATGGCTTTACACTCCCTGCTATATTGTGGATAAAGAGTTACCTGTCTAACAGAACACAGAGGGTGTTCTTTAATGGAAGCCTCTCCAACATAATCCAGGTAGAATCAGGAATTCCCCAGGGCAGCTGTCTAGGCCCTTTACTTTTTTCAATATTTACTAACAACATGCCACTGGATTTGAGTAAAGCCAGTGTGTCTATGTATGCGGATGACTCAACACTATACACGTCAGCTACCACAGCGACTGAAATGACTGCAACACTTAACAAAGAGCTGCAGTTAGTTTCAGAATGGGTGGCAAGGAATAAGTTAGTCCTACATATTTCAAAAACTAAAAGCATTTGGGACAAATCATTCACTAAACCCTAAACCTCAACTAAATCTTGTTATGAATAATGTGGAAATTGAGCAAGTTGAGGTGATTAAACTGCTTGGAGTAACCCTGGATTGTAAACTGTCATGGTCAAAACATATTGATACAACAGTAGCTAAGTTGGGGAGAAGTCTGTCCATAATAAAGCACTGCTCTGCCTTCTTAACAACACTATCAACAAGGCAGGTCCTACAGGCCCTAGTTTTGTCGCATCTGGACTACTGTTCAGTCGTGTGGTCAGGTGCCACAAAGAGGGACTTAGGAAAATTACAATTGGCTCAGAACAGGGCAGCACACTGGTCCTTAAATGTTCACGGGGAGCTAACAGTAATAATATGCATGTCAATCTCTCCTGGCTCAAAGTGGAAGAGCGATTGACTTCATCACTACTTGTTTTTGTGAGAAGTGTTGACAAGCTGAATGTACCGAGCTGTTTGTTTAAACTACTAGCATGCAGCTCGGACACCCATTCATATCCCACAAGACATGCCACCAGAGGTCTCTTCACAGTCCCCAAGTCCAGAACAGACTATGGGAGGTGCACAGTACTACATAAAGCCATGACTACATGGAACTCGATTCCACATCAGGTAACTGATGCAAGCAGTAGAATCAGATTTAAAAACAGGTAAAAATCCACCTTATAGAACAGCGGGGAGTGTGAAGAGACACACACACACAGGTAGAGACACACACATACGCACACAAGCGCTAGCACACGCACTCTACACACACGTACATTGTGATATTGTTGTGTTGTGGTATTATACATTTTGTATTGTAGATATGTAGTGGTGTAATAATGTCATATGATGTACTGTTTTATATTTTGTTTGATATGTAATGTAAGTGTCTTAATGTCTTTGGACCCCAGGAAGAGCAGCTGCTGCCTCTGCAGGAACTAATGGGGATCCATAATAAATACAAATACAAATGAAAATGAACCAAAGTTTGGAAGTCTATTTCTGAGTCCTACTTTTCTTATGTGGACTACTTTTCTTTGGATTATTATAAAGACTAACAACTGAACTGGTAAGATCCATCATTATTTCATTTATTGCGGCTGGATTATTTCGATTTTTGCTCATTTGAGGGTTTCTTGATGGATTTTGGGACTGAACTAAATGGAACAGTCCTTGCATTGGAGGACAGATAGGCCTGCTCCAGCGTAACAGAGACTTGAGTTTGCGTTTTCATCTGTGATCAGACTGAGCCAATATTTAAAAAGTGGTTTACCATGTAGGTCTAAGCCCTTAGATCGCAATATCTACTAAGCTAACATATGGAATTGTTGTAAAATGGTCATCAAATTGATCATTTAGCCATTTGATTTTGAATTTGAAGACCCCTGTAGGAATTTGATGGAACATTGAATTTGGCCTTTACTGCTATAGCCCATAGCAACACATTGAATAACACATTTGTAGATGGCAGAACAGACAGTCAGACAATACATTATAAGGAATAAGGTTTTGAAGTGTCTGAGAAAAACATTATTCTTTTTTTCTACCCATGTTTGATCATTCGTGTCACTTTTTATCCCCTATTCACATTGTGCCCTTTTTACAGGCCGGTACCTTTAGACGACCCCCCTGAAGCTTGTGTGCGTTAGCTTGTAGCTCCAACGGTTCGGTCTGGACAGTCGGTTTTGTGAGAAGACCTCTTCGAAATTAGGAAGTCCGTGACAGAGAGTTCAGGCGGCTGACGTGA
>CM072248.1:44273879-44323879 GCA_036851935.1 Coregonus suidteri | reverse complement strand
TGTATCAATACACCCAGTCACTACAAAGATACAGGCGTCCTTCCTACCTCAGTTGCTGGAAAGGAAGGAAACCACTCAGGGATTTCACCATGAGGCCAATGGTGACTTTAAAACAGTTACACAGTTTAATGGCTGTGATAGGAGAAAATTGAGGATGGATCAACAACATTTTAGTTACACCAAAATACTAACCTAATTGACAGAGTGAAAAGAAGGAAGCCTGTACAGAATAAAAATATTCCAAAACATGTATCCTGTTTGCAACAAGGCACTAAATTAATACTGCAAAATAATGTGGGAAAGCAATTCACTTTTTGTCCTGAATACAAAGTGTTATGTTTGGGGAAAATCCAACACAACACATTACTGAGTACCACTCTCCATATCTTCAAGCATAGTGGTGGATGCATCGTGTTATGGGTATGCTTGTAATCGTTAAGGACTGGGGAGTTTTTCAGGATAAAAAAAAAATGGAATGGAGCTAAGCACAGGCTAAATCCTAGAGAAAATCCTGGTTCAGTCTGCTTTCCACCAGACATTGGGAGATGAATTCACCTTTCAGCAGGACAGTAACCTAAAACACAAGTCCAAATCTACACTGGAGTTGCTTACCAAGAAGATAGCGAATGTTCCTGAGTGGCCGAGTTACAGTTTTTACTTAAATCTACTTGAAAATCTATGGCAAGACTTGAACATGGTTGTCTAGCAATGATCAACAACCAACTTGACAGAGCTTGAAGAGTTTTTTAAGGAATAATGGGCAAATGTTGCACAATCCAGGTGTGGAAAGCGCTTAGAGACTTACCCAGAGAGACTCACAGCTGTAATCGCTGCCAAAGGTGCTTCTAAAAAGTATTGACTGAAGGGTGTGAATACTAATGTAATTTTGATTTTTCTGTATTTCATTTTCAATACATTTGAAAAGATTTCTAAAAACATGTTTTCACTTCGTCATTATGGAGTATTGTGTGTAGATGGGTGAGAACAAATCCATTGAATCCATTTTGAATTCAGGCTGGAACAACAACATGTGGAATAAGTCATGAGGTATGAATACTTTCTGAAGGCGCTGTATGTTTTTGTTGTACATTGTCCCTGTTCAAATAAACTTAATAGTAATATTTGAGTTGATGTTGGGGTATTTTGGTTTGATTCTGTATGCAAGCTGATTAATCATTCTTTATATGACATTTGTGCCCTCCTTTGCGTTTCTGTTAGAATAATAATAATATGCCATTTAGCAGACGCTTTTATCCAAAGCGACTTACAGTCATGCGTGCATACATTTTTGTGTATGGGTGGTCCCGGGGATCGAACCCACTACCTTGGAGTTACAAGCGCCGTGCTCTACCAGCTGAGCTACAGAGGACCACAGCAGAGTAATAAGTTACCAACATGGTACTTCTTGTTCACTAGCTCCCAGTACCTACGTAGAGCCAGCAAGGAGTTAAATCATAGTATCTCTCCCTAGCCCCTAGCTTGGCCTGTCCTGACCTCTCTGCCTATCCCTTAGCCCCTAGCCCCTAGCCTCTAGCCCCTAACCTCTCTTCCTAGACCCTGGACCCTAGCCCCTATCCCCTATCCCCTAGCCTCTAGCCCCTAGCCCCTAGCCCCTAGCCCCTAGCCCCTAGCCCCTAGCCTCTCTTCCTAGACCCTGGCCCCTATCCCCTATCCCCTAGCCCCTAGCCCCTATCCCCTATCCCTTAGCCCCTAGCCCCTAGCCCCTAGCCCCTAGCCTCTAGCCCCTAACCTCTCTTCCTAGACCCTGGACCCTAGCCCCTATCCCCTATCCCCTAGCCTAGCCTCTAGCCCCTAGCCCCTAGCCCCTAGCCCCTAGCCCCTAGCCCCTAGCCCCTAGCCCCTAGCCCCTAGCCTCTCTTCCTAGACCCTGGCCCCTATCCCTTAGCCCCTATCCCCTAGCCCCTAGCCCCTAGCCCCTAGCCCCTAGCCCCTAGCCTCTCTTCCTAGACCCTGGCCCCTATCCCCTATCCCCTAGCCCCTATCCCTTAGCCCCTATCCCCTAGCCCCTAGCCCCTAGCCTCTAGCCCCTAGCCCCTAGCCCTTAGCCTCTCTTCCTAGACCCTGGCCCCTATCCCTTAGCCCCTATCCCCTAGCCCCTATCCCTTAGCCCCTATCCCCTAGCCCCTAGCCCCTAGCCTCTAGCCCCTATCCCTAGCCCCTATCCCCTAGCCCCTATCCCCTATCCCCTAGCCCCTAGCCTCTAGCCCCTAGCCCCTAGCCCTTAGCCTCTCTTCCTAGACCCTGGCCCCTATCCCCCTTAGCCCCTATCCCCTAGCCCCTAGCCCCTAGCCCCTAGCCCCTAGCCTCTCTTCCTAGACCCTGGCCCCTATCCCCTATCCCCTATCCCCTATCCCCTAGCCCCTAGCCCCCTAGCCCCTAGCCCCTCTCCATATCCCCTGGCCCCTATCCCCTATCCCCTAGCCCCTATCCCCTATCCCTTAGCCCCTATCCCCTATCCCCTAGCCCCTAGCCCCTAGCCCCCTATCCCCTATCCCCTATCCCCTAGCCCCTATCCCCTATCCCCTATCCCTATCCCCTAGCCCCTATCCCCTATCCCCTAGCCCCTAGCCCCTAGCCCCTATCCCCTAGCCCCTAGCCCCTAGCCCCTAGCCCCTAGCCCCTAGCCCCTAGCCCCTAGCCCCTAGCCCCTAGCCTCTAGCCCCTAGCCTCTAGCCTCTAACCTCTCTTCCTAGACCCTGGCCCCTATCCCCTAGCCCCTAGCCCCTAGCCCCTAGCCCCTAGCCTCTCTTCCTAGACCCTGGCCCCTATCCCCTATCCCCTATCCCTTAGCCCCTAGCCCCTAGCCCCTAGCCCCTAGCCCTTAGCCCCTAGCCCCTAGCCCCTAGCCCCTAGCCCCTAGCCCCTAGCCCCTAGCCCCTAGCCTCTAGCCCCTAGACTCTAGCCTCTAACCTCTCTTCCTAGACCCTGGCCCCTATCCCCTATCCCCTATCCCCTATCCCCTAGCCCCTAGCCCCTAGCCCCTAGCCCCTAGCCCCTAGCCCCTAGCCCCTAGACTCTCTTCCTAGACCCTGGCCCCTATCCCCTATCCCCTAGCCCCTATCCCCTATCCCTTAGCCCCTAGCCCCTAGCCCCTAGCCCCTAGCCCCTAGCCCCTAGCCCCTAGCCCCTAGCCCCTAGCCCCTAGCCCCTAGCCCCTAGCCCCTAACCTCTCTTCCTAGACCCTGGCCCCTATCCCCTATCCCCTATCCCCTAGCCCCTATCCCCTATCCCTTAGCCCCTAGCCCCTAGCCTCTAGCCCCTAGCCCCTAGCCTCTAGCCCCTAGCCCCTAGCCCCTATCCCTTAGCCCCTAGCCCCTAGCCTCTAGCATCTAGCCCCTAGCCTCTCTTCCTAGACCCTGGCCCCTATCCCTTAGTCCCTAGCCCCTAGCCCCTAGCCTCTAGCCCCTAGCCTCTCTTCCTAGACCCTGGCCCCTATCCCTTAGCCCCTATCCCCTATCCCTTAGCCCCTATCCCCTATCCCTTAGCCCCTAGCCCCTAGCCCCTAGCCCCTAACCTCTCTTCCTAGACCCTGGCCCCTATCCCTTAGCCCCTAGCCCCTAGCCTCTAGCCCCTAGCCTCTCTTCCTAGACCCTGGCCCCTATCCCTTAGCCCCTATCCCCTTTCCCTTAGCCCCTATCCCCTATCCCTTAGCCCCTAGCCCCTAGCCCCTAGCCCCTAACCTCTCTCCCTAGCCCCTAGCCCCTAGCCTCTAGCCCCTAGCCCCTAACCTCTCTTCCTAGACCCTGGCCCCTAGCTCTTAGCCCCTAGCCCCTAGCCTCTAGCTCCTAGCTTGACCTGTCCTAACCACTCTCCCTAGCCCCTAGCCCCTGTCCTCTCTCCCTAGCCCCTAATCTCTCTTCCTATACCCTTGACCCTAGCTCTTAGCCCCTAGCCCCTAGCCTATAGCCCCTAGCTTGGCCTGGCCTTATCTCTCTCCCTAGCCCCTAGCCCCTAACCTCTCTCCCTAGCCCCTGTCCTCTCTCCCTAGCCCCTAACCTCTCTCCCTAGCCCCTAACCTCTCTCCCTAGCCCCTAACCTCTCTCCCTAGCCCCTAACCTCTCTCCCTAGCCCCTAACCTCTCTCCCTAGCACCTAACCTCTCTCCCTAGCCCCTAACCTCTCTCCCTAGCCCCTAACCTCTCTCCCTAGCACCTAACCTCTCTCCCTAGCCCCTAACCTCTCTCCCTAGCCCCTAACCTCTCTCCCTAGCCCCTAACCTCTCTCCCTAGCCCCTAACCCCTAGCCCCTAGCCCCTAACCTCTCTCCCAGTCCCTAGCCTCTCTCCCTAGCCCCTAACCCCTAGCCCCTAGCCCCTAACCCCTAGCCCCTAGCTCCTAGCCTCTCTCCCTAGCCCCTAACCCCTAGCCCCTAGCCCCTAACCTATCTCCCTAGCCCCTAGCCCCTAACCGCTCTCCCTAGCCCCTAAACTCTCTCCCTAGCCCCTAGCCTCTCTCCCTAGCCCCTAAGCCTCTCTCCCTAGCCCCTAACCTCTCTCCCTAGCCCCTAACCTCTCTCCCTAGCCCCTAACCTCTCTCCCTAGCCCCTAGCCCCTAAGCCCCTAACCTCTCTCCCTAGCCCCTAGCCCCTAGCCCCTAACCTCTCTCCCTAGCCCCTAGCCTCGCTCCCTAGCCCCTAACCTCTCTCCCTAGCCCCTAACCTCTCTCCCTAGCCCCTAACCTCTCTCCCTAGCCCCTAACCTCTCTCCCTAGCAGCACTGGTGTTACACTGGAAAAGCAGCACTGGATTTTACACTGGAAAAGCAGCACTGGTGTTACAGTAGAAAAGCAGCACTGGTGTTACACTGGAAAAGCAGCACTGGTGTTACAGTAGAAAAGCAGCACTGGTGTTACACTGGAAAAGCAGCACTGGTGTTACAGTAGAAAAGCAGCACTGGTGTTACAGTAGAAAAGCAGCACTGGTGTTACAGTAGAAAAGCAGCACTGGTGTTACACTGGAAAAGCAGTGGATATAGTTAGTATGCCAAAGGTTACTGGATGTCGTACTAAATTCGCCAATATACGAAGTACAGTTGAAGTCTGAGGTTTACATACACTTTTTCAACCATTCCACACATTTCTTGTTAACAAACTTTTGGCAAGTCGGTTAGGACATCTACTTTGTGCATGACACAAGTAATTTTTCCAACCATTGTTTACAGACAGATTATTTCACTTATAATTCACGGTATCACAATTCCAGTGGGTCAGAAGTTTACATACACTAAGTTGTCTGTGCCTTTAAAAAGCTTGGAAAATTCCAGGAAATGATGTCATGGCTTTGGAAGCTTCTGATAGGCTAATTGATATCATTTTAGTCAATTGGAGGTGTACCTGTAGATGTATTTCAAGGCCTACCTTCAAACTCAGTGCCTCTTTGCTTGACATCATGGGAAAATCAAAAGAAATCAGCCAAGACCTCAGAAAAAAATTGTAGACCTTCACAAGTCTGGTTCATCCTTGGGAGCAATTTCCAAATGCCTGAAAGTACCACGTTCATCTGTACAAACAATAGTATGCAAGTATAAACACCATGGGACCACGCAGCCGTCATACCGCTCAGGAAGGAGATGCGTTCTGTCTCCTAGAGATGAACGTACTTTGGTGCGAAAAGTGCAAATCAATCCCAGAACAACAGCAAAGGACCTTGTGAAGATGCTGGAGGAAACCGGTACAAAAGTATCTATATCCACAGTAAAACGAGTCCTATATCGACATAACCTGAAAGGCTGCTCAGCAAGGAAGAAGCCACTGCTCCAAAACCACCATAAAAAAACCCAGACTACGGTTTGCAACTACACATGGGGACAAAGATCATACTTTTTGGAGAAATGTCCTCTGGTCTGATGAAACAAAAATAGAACTGTTTGGCCATAATGACCATTATTATGTTTGGAGGAAAAAGGGGGTACCTTGCAAGCCGAAGAACACCATCCCAACCGTGAAGCAAGGGGGTGGCAGCATCATGCTGTGGGGGTGCTTTGCTGCAGGAGGGACTGGTGCACTTCACAAAATAGATGGCATCATGAGGAAGGAAAGTGATGTGGATATATTGAAGCAACATCTCAAGACATCAGTCAGGAAGTTAAAGCTTGGTCGCAAATGGGTCTTCCAAAAATGGACAATGACCCCAAGCATACTTCTAAAGTTGTGGCAAAATGGCTTAAGGACAACAAAATCAAGGTATTGGAGTGGCCATCACAAAGCCCTGACCTCAATCATATAGAAAATATGTGTGGGCAGAACTGAAAAAGCGTATGCGAGCAAGGAGGCCTACAAACCTGACTCAGTTACACCAGCTCTGTCAGGAGGAATGGACCAAAATTCACCCAACTTATTGTGGGAAGCTTGTGGAAGGCTACCCGAAACGTTTGACCCAAGTTAAACAATTTAAAGGCAATGCTACCAAATACTAATTGTGTGTATATAAACTTCTGATCCACTGGGAATGTGATGAAAGAAATAAAAGCTTAAATAAATAATTCTCTCTACTATTATTCTGACATTTCACATTCTTAAAATAAAGTGGTGATCCTAACTGACCTAAAACAGGGAATTTGTACTCGGATTAAATGTCAGGAATTGTGAAAAACTGAGTTTAAATGTATTTGGCTAAGGTGTATGTAAACTTCCGACTTCAACTGTATATAAAGCAGTGGACACTATTTCTATGCTTTTAGGGCCCATATTCTTCAGAAAATGGGCATAGCTTCACAACATTTAAAGATTAGAAGGAAATGGCTAAAATATGCAACGAAAGCGGATACAAATTCATTGCTTTAACTAATTATGACAAATGTTAAGATAACATTGAGCAATGTAATAAAGTAATGACTTTTCAAAGAAGTTACGTTACACGGCATAGCATATCATTACAGCAGTATGTACCGGTATGTTAGCTAGCAAACGTTAGTTGGCTACTAATATATCGAACTTGCCAGGCTGTATATTAACTAAAATACCAGTCAAAAGTTTGGACACACCTACTCATTCAAGGGTTTTTATTTATTTTTTACTATTTTTTACATTGTAGAATAATAGTGAAGACATCAAAACTATGAAATAACACATATGCAATAATGTAGTAACCAAAAAAGTGTTAAACAAATGAAAATCTATTTTATATTTGAGATTCTTCAAATAGCCAGCCTTTGCCTTGATGACAGCTTTGCACACTCTTGGTATTCTCTCAACCAGCTTCACCTGGAATGCTTTTTCCAACAGTCTTGAAGGACTTCCCATAAATGCTGAGCACTTGTTGGGTGCTTTTCCTTCACTCTGCGGTCCGACTCATCCCAAACCATCTCAATTGGGTTGAGGTCGGGGGATTGTGGAGGCCAGGTCATCTGATGCAGCACTCCATCACTCTCCTTCTTGGTCAAATAGCCCTTACACAGCCTGGAGGTGTGTTGGGTCATTGTCCTGTTGAAAAACAAATGATAGTCCCACTAAGCCCAAACCAGATGGGATGGTGTATCGCTGCAGAATGCTGTGGTAGCCATGCTGGTTAAGTGTGCCTTGAATTCTAAATAAATCACAGACAGTGTCACCAGCAAAGCACCCCCACACCATAACACCTCCTCCTCCATGCTTTACGGTTGGAACTACACATGTGGAGATCATCCGTTCACCCACACCGCGTCTCACAAAGACACGGCAGTTGGAACCAAAAAGCTCAAATTTGGACTCCAGACCAAAGGACAGATTTCCACTGGTCTAATGTCCATTGCTCGTGTTTCTTGGCCCAAGCAAGTATCTTCTTATTGGTGTCCTTTAGTAGTGGTTTCTTTGCAACAATTCGACCATGAAGGCCTGATTCACACAATCTCCTCTGAACAGTTGATGTTGAGATATGTCTGTTACTTGAACTCTGTGAAGCATTTATTTGGGCTGCAATTTCTGAGGCTGGTAACTCTAATGAACATATCCTCTGCAGCAGAGGTAACTCTGGGTCTTCCATTCCTGTCACGGTCCTCATGCGCTTGATGGTTTTTGCGACTGCACTTGAAGAAACTTCCAAAGTTTGTGAAATGTTCCGGATTGACTGACCTTCATGTCTTAAAGTAATGATGGACTGTCGTTTCTCTTTGCTTATTTCAGCTGTTCTTGACATAATATGGACTTGGTCTTTTACCAAATAGGGCTATCTTCTGTATACCCCCCCTACCTTGTCACAACAAAACTGATTGGCTCAAATGCATTAAGAAGGAAAGAAATTCCACAAATTAACTTTTAAGATGGCACACCTGTTAATTGAAATGCATTCCAGGTGACTACCTCATGAAGCTGGTTGAGAGAATACCAAGAGTGTGCAAAGATGTCATCAAGGCAAAGGGTGGCTACTTTGAAGAATCTCAAATATAAAATATATTTTGATTTGTTTAACACTTTTTTTTGTTACTACATGATTCCATGTGTTATTTCATAGTTTTGATATCTTCAATATTATTCTACAATGTATTTAATTTTTTTAAAATAAAGAAAAAACGTTGAATGAGTAGGTGTGTCCAAATTTTTGACTGTTAGTGTATATACAGTCAGGTCCATAAGTATTTGAACAGTGACACAATTTGCATCATTTTGTCTCTGTACGCCACAATGGATTTGAAAGGAAACAATCAAGATGTGCTTTAAGTGTAGACTTTCATCTTTAATTTAAGGGTTTTGTCAAAATTAGTGTATGAAGCGTGTAGGAAATATAACCATATTTATACATAGTCCCCCAATTTTAGGGGCTCAAAAGTAATTGGACAAGCTAACAATCATAAACTAAATTGTGAGTTTGAATACTTGGTTGCAAATCCTTTGCAGTCAATGACTGCCTGAAGTCTGGAACCCATAGGCATCACCAGATGCTGGGTTTCTTCCCTGGTGATGCTCTGCCGGGCCTTTACTGCAGCGGTCTTCAGTTCCTGCTTGTTCTCGGGGCGTTTTGCCTTCAGTTTTGCCTTTAGCAAGTGAAATGCATGCTCAGTTGGATTCAGGTCAGGTGATTGACTTGGCCATTGCAGAACATTCCACTTCTTTGCCATAAAAAAGTATTGGCTTGCTTTCGCAGTATTCTTCGGGTCATTGTCCATCTGCACTGTGAAGCGCCGTCCAATGGGTTTTGAAGCGTTTGGCTGAATCTGAGCAGATAATACAGCCCTTAACACTTCAGAATTCATCCTGCTGCTTTTGTCAGCAGTCACATCATCAATAAATACAAGGGAACCCGTTCCATTGGCAGCCATACATGCCCACGCCATAACACTACCTCCACCATGCTTCCCAGATGAGGTGGTATGCTTCGGATCATGAGCAGTTCCTTCCCTTCTCCATACTCTTCTCTTCCCATCATTCTGGTACAAGTTGATCTTCCTGTTTTTGGGGCTTACCAAAGGTTTACATCTTGCGGTAAACCCTCTGTATTTACTCTGGTGAAGTCTTCTCTTGATTTTTGACTTTGACACAGATACTCCTACCTCCTGGAGGGTGTTCTTGATCTGGCCAACTGTTGTGAAGGGGTTTTTCATCACCAGGGAAAGAAATATTCTGTCATCCACCACAGTTGTTTTCCGTGGTCTTCCGGGCCTTTTGGTGGTCCTGAGCTCACCAGTGTGTTCTTTCTTTTTAAGAATGTACCAAATAGTTGATTTGGCCACACCTAATGTTTTTGCTATCTGTCTGATGGGTTTGTTTAGAGTTTTCAGCCTAAGGATGGCTTGTGCCACTGGCAGTGACAGCTCTTTGGACTTCATACTGAGGGTTAACAGCAACAGATTCCAAATGCAAATGCCACACTTGAAATCAACTCTAGACCTTTTATCTGCTTCCTTGTAAATGAACTAATGAGGGAATGACGCACACCAGGCCATGGAATAGCTGAGCAGCCAATTGTCCAATTACTTTTGTTCCCTTAAAAAGGGGGGGACCACATATAAAAAGTGCTGCAATTCCTACACTGTTCACCCGATTTGGATGTAAATACCCTCAAATTAAAGCTGAAAGTCTGCACTTTCAGTTCATATTCATTATTTAATTTCAACTCCAATATGCTGTGGTAGACAGCTAAAATAATAATAAGTTGGTCAATGTCCAAATATTTATGGACCTGACTGTATATACAGTGGGGGAAAAAATTATTTAGTCAGCCACCAATTGTGCAAGTTCTCCCACTTAAAAAGATGAGAGAGGCCTGTAATTTTCATCATAGGTACACGTCAACTATGACAGACAAAATGAGAAAAAAAATCCAGAAAATCACATTTTAGGATTTTTTATGAATTTATTTGCAAATTATGGTGGAAAATAAGTATTTGGTCAATAACAAAAGTTTCTCAATAATTTGTTATATACCCTTTGTTGGCAATGACACAGGTCAAACGTTTTCTGTAAGTCTTCACAAGGTTTTCACACACTGTTGCTGGTATTTTGGCCCATTCCTCCATGCAGATCTCCTCTAGAGCAGTGATGTTTTGGGGCTGTCGCTAGGCAACACAGACTTTCAACTCCCTCCAAAGATTTTCTATGTGGTTGAGATCTGGAGACTAGCTAGGCCACTCCAGGACCTTGAAATGCTTCTTACGAAGCCACTCCTTCGTTGCCTGGGCGGTGTGTTTGGGATCATTGTCATGCTGAAAGACCCAGCCACGTTTCATCTTCAATGCCCTTGCTGATGGAAGGAGGTTTTCACTCAAAATCTCACGATACATGGCCCCATTCATTCTTTCCTTTACACGGATCAGTCGTCCTGGTCCCTTTGCAGAAAAACAGCCCCAAAGCATGATGTTTCCACCCCCATGCTTCACAGTAGGTATGGTGTTCTTTGGATGCAACTCAGCATTCTTTGTCCTCCAAACACGACGAGTTGAGTTTTTACCAAAAAGTTATATTTTGGTTTCATCTGACCATATGACATTCTCCCAATCCTCTTCTGGATCATCCAAAAGCACTCTAGCAAACTTCAGACGGACCTGGACATGTACTGGCTTAAGCAGGGGGACACGTCTGGCACTGCAGGATTTGAGTCCCTGGCGGCGTAGTGTGTTACTGATGGTAGGCTTTGTTACTTTGGTCCCAGCTCTCTGCAGGTCATTCACTAGGTCCCCCCCCCCGTGTGGTTCTGGGATTTTTGCTCACCGTTCTTGTGATCATTTTGACCCCACGGGGTGAGATCTTGCGTGGAGTTCCAGATCGAGGGAGATTATCAGTGGTCTTGTATGTCTTCCATTTCCTAATAATTACTCCCACAGTTGATTTCTTCAAACCAAGCTGCTTACCTATTGCAGATTCAGTCTTCCCAGCCTGGTGCAGGTCTACAATTTTGTTTCTGGTGTCCTTTGACAGCTCTTTGGTCTTGGCCATAGTGGAGTTTGGAGTGTGACTGTTTGAGGTTGTGGACAGGTGTCTTTTATACTGATAACAAGGTCAAACAGGTGCCATTAATACAGGTAACGAGTGGAGGACAGAGGAGCCTCTTAAAGAAGAAGTTACAGGTCTGTGAGAGCCAGAAATCTTGCTTGTTTGTAGGTGACCAAATACTTATTTTCCACCATAATTTGCTAATAAATTCATTAAAAATCCTACAATGTGATTTTCTGGAGAAAAAAAATCTCAATTTGTCTGTCATAGCTGACGTGTACCTATGATGAAAATTACAGGCCTCTCTCATCTTTTTAAGTGGGAGAACTTGCACAATTGGTGGCTGACTAAATACTTTTTTTCCCCACTGTACATGTTCATATAGGAGTCATATAGGACTGATAAAAGATTAGGATAGGAGTCATATAGGAGTCATATAGGAGTAGGACAGGCGTAGGATAGGAGTCATATAGGAGTAGGATAGGAGTCATAGAGGAGTAATATAGGAGTCATATAGGAGTCATATGGGAGTAGGATAGCGGTAGGATAGGAGTCATATAGGAGTAGGATAGCGGTAGGATAGGAGTAGAATAGGAGTCATATAGGAGTAGGATAGGAGTAGGATAGGAGTCATATAGGAGTAGGATAGGAGTAGGATAGGAGTCATAGAGGAGTAGGATAGGAGTCATATAGGAGTAGGATAGAAGTAGGATAGGAGTCATATAGGAGTAGGATAGGAGTAGGATAGGAGTCATATAGGAGTAGGATAGCGGTAGGATAGGAGTCATATAGGAGTAATATAGGACTGATAAACGATTAGGATAGGAGTCATATAGGAGTAGGATAGGAGTATGATATGAGTCATATAGGAGTAAGATAGGAGTCATATAGGAGTAGGATAGCATTAGGATAGGAGTCATATAGGAGTAGGATAGGAGTCATATAGGAGTAATATAGGAGTAGGATAGGAGTCATATAGGAGTAGCATAGGACTAGGATAGGAGTCATATAGTAGTAATTTAGGAGTAGGATAGGCATAGGATAGGAGTCATATAGGAGTAGGATAGGAGTCATATAGGAGTAATATAGGCGTCATATAGGAGTCATATAGGAGTAGGATAGGAGTAGGATAGGAGTCACATAGGAGTAATATAGGAGTAGGATAGGAGTAATATAGAAGTAGAATAGGAGTCATATAAGAGTAATATAGGAGTAGGATAGGAGTAGGATAGGAGTCATATAGGAGTAGAATAGGAGTAATATAGGAGTAGAAAAGGAGTAATATAGGAGTAGGATAGGAGTAGGATAGGAGTAATATAGGAGTAGGATAGGAGTCATATAAGAGTAATATAGGAGTAGGATAGGAGTAGGATAGGAGTCATATAGGAGTAGGATAGGAGTAGGATAGGAGTCATATATGAGTAAGATAGGAGTAGGATAGGAGTAGGATATGAGTCATATAGGAGTAGGATAGGAGTAGGATAGGAGTCATATAGGAGTAGGATAGGAGTAGGATAGGAATAATATAGGACTGATAAACGATTAGGATAGGAGTCATATAGGAGTAGGATAGGAGTATGATAGGAGTCATATATGAGTAAGATAGGAGTAGGATAGGAGTAGGATAGGAGTTATATAGGAGTAGGATAGGAGTAGGATAGGAGTAGGATAGGAGTTATATAGGAGTAGGATAGGAGTCATATATGAGTCATATAGGAGTAGGATAGGCATAGGATAGGAGTCATATAGGAGTAAAATAGGCGTAGGATATTAGGAATATAGGAGTACAATAGGAGTAATATAGGAGTAGAATAGGAGTAATATATGAGTAGAATAGGAGTAATATAGGAGTAGGATAGGAGTAATATAGAAGTAGAATAGGAGTCATATAAGAGTAATATAGGAGTAGGATAGGCATAGGATAGGAGTAATATAGGAGTAGAATAGGAGTAATATAGGAGTAGAAAAGGAGTAATATAGGAGTAGGATAGGAGTAATATAGGAGTAGGATAGGAGTCATATAAGAGTAATATAGGAGTAGGATAGGAGTAGGATAGGAGTCATATAGGAGTAGGATAGGAGTAGGATAGGAGTCATATATGAGTAAAATAGGAGTAGGATAGGAGTAGGATAGGAGTAGGATAGGAGTCATATAGGAGTAGGATAGGAGTATGATAGGAGTCATATATGAGTAAGACAGGAGTAGGATAGGAGTAGGATAGGAGTAGGATATGAGTCATATAGGAGTAGGATAGGAGTAGGATAGGAGTCATATAGGAGTAGGATAGGAGTAGGATAGGAATAATATAGGACTGATAAACGATTAGGATAGGAGTCATATAGGAGTAGGATAGGAGTATGATAGGAGTCATATATGAGTAAGATAGGAGTAGGATAGGAGTAGGATAGGAGTTATATAGGAGTAGGATAGGAGTAGGATAGGAGTAGGATAGGAGTTATATAGGAGTAGGATAGGAGTCATATATGAGTCATATAGGAGTAGGATAGGCATAGGATAGGAGTCATATAGGAGTAAAATAGGCGTAGGATATTAGGAATATAGGAGTACAATAGGAGTAATATAGGAGTAGAATAGGAGTAATATATGAGTAGAATAGGAGTAATATAGGAGTAGGATAGGAGTAATATAGAAGTAGAATAGGAGTCATATAAGAGTAATATAGGAGTAGGATAGGCATAGGATAGGAGTAATATAGGAGTAGAATAGGAGTAATATAGGAGTAGAAAAGGAGTAATATAGGAGTAGGATAGGAGTAATATAGGAGTAGGATAGGAGTCATATAAGAGTAATATAGGAGTAGGATAGGAGTAGGATAGGAGTCATATAGGAGTAGGATAGGAGTAGGATAGGAGTCATATATGAGTAAAATAGGAGTAGGATAGGAGTAGGATAGGAGTAGGATAGGAGTCATATAGGAGTAGGATAGGAGTATGATAGGAGTCATATATGAGTAAGACAGGAGTAGGATAGGAGTAGGATAGGAGTTATATTGGAGTAGGATAGGAGTTATATAGGAGTAGGATAGGAGTCATATAGGAGTCATATAGGAGTAGGATAGGCATAGGATAGGAGTCATATAGGAGTAAAATAGGCGTAGGATATTAGTAATATAGGAGTACAATAGGAGTAATATAGGAGTAGAATAGGAGTAATATAGGAGTAGAATAGGAGTAATATAGACGTAGAATAGGAGTAATATAGAAGTAGAATAGGAGTAATACAGGAGTAGGATAGGAGTAATATAGGAGTAGGATAGGAGTAGGATAGGAGTAATTTAATAAGAAATAATAATATGCCATTTAGCAGATGCTTTTATCCAAAGCTACTTACAGTCATGTGTGCATAGATTTTTATGTATGGGTGGTCCCGGGGATCGAACCCACTACCCTGGCGTTACAAGCGCCATGCTCTACCAATTAAGCTACAGAGGACCACCCATATAGGAGTAGAATAGGCGTAGGAAAGGAGTAATATAGGAGTAGAATAGGAGTCATATAGGAGTAGAATAGGAGTCATATAGGAGTAGAATAGGAGTAGAATAGGAGTCATATAGGAGTCATATAGGAGTAGGATAGGCATAGGATAGGAGTAGGATAGGAGTAGGATAGGAGTAGGATAGGAGTAGGATAGGAGTAGGATAGGAGTAGGATGGAACCAACAGGCTACAGAGCAGCATTCAGACAGTGCCAGACACAGACACTATAATATATGTTAAAATGTGATCCGTCCAGATTGATAAAGCTAGTTAGAGTGAGAGAGAGAGAGAGAGAGAGAGAGAGAGAGAGAGAGAGAGAAAGAGAGAGAGAGAGAGAGAGAGAGAGAGAGAGAGAGAGAGTGAGAGAGAGAGAGAGAGAGATACAGAGATACAGAGATACAGAGAGACATAGAGAAAGTATGTGTGCGTGTGCGTGTGCGTGTGTGTCTGTGTGTGTGTGTGTGTGCGCGTGTGTGTGTATGGTGTAGAGGTGTTACACCAGGTGAGATTCTCCTCTTGGCAACTGAACTGAGATTCAACCCAATCAATGATTAGTGATGACGTGTGGACGTGTGGTGTCCAGCTAGTCACTGATTTGCCATGGGATTGGCCTCAACTTGTTGTTGTTGTTGTGTGAATTGTTTGTCCCTGATGGTAGAGCCATATCCTCTATACATGTTTCTCTGGGTAACTATCTAACCCTAATTAAACTCATAATCCCCTAAATATATATCACCATTCTCACTGGGTTATTTAGGCCTTCCTGGTTTTACTAACATTTCAAATAAAAATACTTTAATAGGCATTATTATGAAATGAGGAAATCAATTAAGGAAAATATTAATTATCAATTCACATTAATGACAATGTAAGGTAATCTAATATAGATATAGAAAAATAAATATAGAATATAGAAAAGCACAAATAAATAGAGGTTGAGGTATACAGTATACTAGTATACTATACTATAGTGTACTATAACTATATTCAGAACATTGAAGTATTTTAACAGATATAACCGTTAAATGTCTCCTGCTCTGGCCTCCATTCAGAACATTGAAGTATTTTAACAGATATAACTGTTAAATGTCTCCTGCTCTGGCCTCCATTCAGAATATTGAACTATTTTAACAGATATAAAGTCCCTTCAGAAAGTATTCACACCCCTTGACTTTTTCCACGTTGTTGTGTTACAGCCTGAATTTAAAATTGATTACATTTAGATTTTGTTGTCACTGGCCTACACACAATAATACAACAATGTCAAACTGGAATTATGTTTTTCAAAATTGTTACAAATTAATAAAACATGAAAAGCTGAAATAGGTTCAGGAGGAAAACTTTACTTGACAAGTTACATAATAAATTGTACTGACTCGCTGTATGCAGTAACAGGGTTTAACATGATTTATGAATGACTACCTCATCTCTGTACCCCACACATACAGATAATTGTAAGGTCCCTCAGTCGAGCAGTGAATTTCAAACACAGATTCAAACACAAAGACCAGGGAGGTTTTCTAATGCCTCGCAAAGAAGGGCATCTATTGGTAGATGGATAAAAAAATAAAAAAGAGGACATTGAATATACCTTTGAGCATGGTGAAGTTATTAATTACACTTTACATTTACATTTACATTTTAGTCATTTAGCAGACGCTCTTATCCACAGCGACTTACAGGAGCAATTAGGGTTAAGTGCCTTGCTCAAGGGCACATTAACGTCATTTAGCAGACGCTCTTAGCCAGAGCGACTCACAAATTGGTGCGTTCACCCTATAGCCAGTGGGATAACCACTTTACAATTGGTGGTGGGGGGGGGGGGGGGGGGGGGGGGGGGGGGGGGGGGGGGGGGGGGGGGGGGGGGGGGGGGTGGGGGGGGGGGGGGGGGGGGGGGGGGGGGGGGGGGGGGGGGTGAGGGGGGGGGGGGGGGGGGGGGGGGTGGGGGGGGGGGGGGGGGGGGGGGGGGGGGGGGGGGGGGGGGGGGGTGGGGGGGGGGGGGGGGGGGGGGGGGGGGGGGGGGGGGGGGGGGGGGGGGGGGGTAGAAGGATTCCTTTATCCTATCCCAGGTATTCCTTAAAGAGGTGGGGTTTCAAATGTCTCCGGAAGGTGGTGAGTGACTCCGCTGTCCTGGCGTCGTGAGGGAGCTTGTTCCACCATTGGGGGGTGTATCAATACACCCAGTCAATACAAAGATACAGGTGTTCTTCCTAACTTAGTTGCCGGAGAGAAAGGAAACCACTCAGGGTTTCCAAAACATGCATCCTGTTTGCAACAAAGCACTAAAGCAATACTGCAAAGCAATTAACTTGTTGTCCTGAATGCAAAGTGTTATGTTTGGAGCAATTCCAACACAACACATTACTCAGTAATGCTTCATATTTTCAAGCATAGTGGTGGCTGCATCATGTTATGGGTATGCTTGTAATCATTAAGGACTTAGGAGTTATTCAGGATAAAAAAAGAAACAGAAAAAATAATGGAGCAAAGCACAGGCAAAATCCTAGAGGAAAACCTAGTTGCCCCAGTCTGAGGTCCTGAGAGTTCTGGAGCAGGTTTTCATCAAGGATCTCTCTGTACCTTGCTCCGTTCATCTTTGCCTTGATCCTGACTAGTCTCCCAGTCCCTGCCGCTGAAAAACATCCCCACAGCATGATGCTGCCTCCACCATGCTTCACCGTAGGGATGGTGCCAGGTTTTCTCAAGACGTGACACTTAGCATTTAGGCCAAAGAGTTCAATCTTGGTTTCATCAGACCAGAGAATCTTGTTTCTCATGGTCTGAGTCCTCTAGGTGCCTTTTGGCAAACTCCAAGCGAGCTGTCATGTGCCTTTTACTGAGGTATGGGTTCCGCCTGGCCATTCAACCATAAAGGCCTGATTGTTGGAATGCTGCAGAGATGGTTGTACTTCTGGAAGGTTCTCCCATCTCCACAGAGGAACTCTAGAGCTCTATCAGAGTGACCATTGGGTTCTTGGTCACCTCCCTGACGAAGGCCCTTCTCCCCCGATTGCTCAGTTTGGCCGGGCGGCCAGCTCTAGGAAGAGACTTGGTGGTTCCAAACTTCTTCCATTTAAGAACGATGGAGGCCACTGTGTTCTTGGGGACCTTCAATGCTGAAGAAATCTTTTGTTACCCTTCCCCAGATCTGTGCCTCGACCCAATGTGGTGAACAGGTCAAATGTATGTGGTCAACAGGTCAACAGTATCTAGTCAACAGGTCAACAGTATGTGGATAACAGGTCAACAATATATTGTCAACAGGTCAACAGTATGTGGGCACAGGTCAACAGTATGTAGTCAACAGCATGTTGTCAACAGTTCAACAGCATGTGGTCAACAGATCAATAGAAGGTGGTCAACAGTATGTGCTCAACAATATCTGGTCAACAATATGTGGTCAACAGATCAACATTATGTGGTCAATATGTCAACAATATGTGGTCAAGAGGTCAACAGTATGTGGTCAACAGGTCAACAGAATGTGGTCCACAGGTCAACAGTATGTGGTCAACAGATGGAGAAAACACCTGTCTCCGAATTACATCTTCAAACGAAGGGCAACCATGGCATCTGTGAGGGAGACGCATCCATCCATGATGTATACGGGTATGATAGTCTAGCTAGCTACATTTTCAGACATTACTCGTTTCTAATTTTGACAGAGATTGGTTTTATTTCAAGTTAAAATGTACTGTTAGCTAGCTAACGTTAGCTGGCTGGCTCATTAGCTAACGTTACGTGTATGATCTTATTATTCGTATCTCAGAGCCATTTGCTTGGCTAGTTAGAGCCTAATGTTAGATAGCTAACATTGAACCTGGTTGGTTAGCTACCAGCAGATTCATGCAGGGTAGTAGTAACGTCATGAGTTGGGATTATGGTTCATTGTTTAGCTAGCTAGTTAGCTACATGTTTTAACAAAAGACTCCACTATGCAAGTATCCATTTCAATAGAATGTCACTGTGACAACTGTTGATAGACGTAGCTGGTAAATTCGCTCTGGCTATCTACTCCGATTTCAGAGCACGTGTAAGATACTCTAGCTAGCTACATTTTCAGATATTACACGTTTCAAATTTTTACAGAAAGTGGTTTCATTTCAAGTTAACGTGTACTGTTAGCTAGCTAACGTTAGCTGGCTAGCTCGATAGCTAACGTTACGTGTATGATGTTATTATTCGTATCTCAGAGCCATTTCCTTGGCTAGTTAGAGCCTAATGTTAGCTAGCTAATATTGAACCTGGTTGGTTAGCTACCTGCAGATTCATGCAGGGTAGTAACGTCATGAGTTGGGATTATGGTTCATTGTTTACCTAGCTAGCTAGCTACATGTCTTAACAAAAGACTCCACTATGCAGGTAACCATTTCGGGTGCGTTTGTAAATTCAGTCTGAGTATGCCAGAGCGCAGAATAACTGATGAATTTCCGAATGCTCAACACGCGTTGAATATGGCAGGTGTCAGTAAACGTCGGCAAAAATGCATAATTAAATTGTTGCCAGCAGCACAGTTACAGTCACCAACGCTCTGGATAACATGAAAACAGCCTAACAAGCTCTGCTAGGGCAAGTAAAATGGTCAGTGGGGTGTTTTCTAATTTCTGTCTGGAAGTGGCTAGCAAGCTAGCCAATGTTAGCCAGTTAGCTTGGGTGTTTGACTGCCATTGTGAGGTCAGAAAGCTCTGATCAACCCTACTCATTGGCCAGAGCGTCCAGTGTGCGTTCTGAATGCTCCCAGAGCGAAATGAGATGGGTGGGGCTAAAGCATAAGAGGGTGTGAACGATGCTGAATGGGTGTAGACAAAGAAGAGCTCTCCAGTAGGTACCAAAATATTGAAAGGCCATTTTCTCAAATGTGGAATTACAAGTTGATCAACTTTAAAAGCAGAATTACTTTCCCATTGTTCCTCAAAGGCAGAGTATGATATACCATTTTGTAGCACTCTGTCTCTGCTTTTATCCAATGTAAAAAAAAAAACATTTCAAATGTTGCTACATAAGACTGAATAAAGGCGGTTGGTCACATATGTGGTCAACAGGTCAACAGTATGTGGTCAACATGTTAACAGTATGTCGTCAACTGGTTAACAGTATGTGGTCAACAGGTCAACAGTTTGTAGTCAACAGTTTGTCGTCAGCATGTCAACAGTGTGTGATGAATAGGTCAACAGTGTGTGTTCAATGGGTCAACAGTATGTGGTCAACAGGTCGACAGTATGTGGTCAACAGTATGTGGTCAACAGTATCTGGTCAACAGGTCAACAGTATGTGGTCAACAGTATGTGGTCAACAGGTCAACAGTATGTGGTCAACAGTATGTGGTCAACAGGTCGACAGTATGTGGTCAACAGGTCAATAGTATGTGGTCAACAGGTCAACAGTATGTGGGAACAGGTCAACAGTATGTGGTCAACAGGTCAACAGGATGGTGTCAACAGTATGTGGTCAACAGTATGTGGTCAACAGGTCAACAGTATATGGTCAACAGCATGTGGTCAACAGAACAACAGTATGTGGTCAACAGTATGTGGTCAACAGGTCAACAGTATGTAGCCAACAGTATGTAGTCAACAGGTCAACATTATGTGGTCAACAATATGTGGTCAACAGCATATGGTCTACAGGACAACAGTATGTGGTCAACAGGTAGAAAGTATGTGGTCAACAGGTCAACAGTATGTGGTCAACAGGTCAACAGTATGTAGCCAACAGTATGTAGTCAACAGGTCAACATTATGTGGTCAACAATATGTGGTCAACAGCATATGGTCAACAGGTCAACGGTATGTGGTCAACAGCATGTGGTCAACAGTATGTGGTCAACAGGTCAACAGTATGTGGTCAACAGTATGTGGTCAACAGTTCAAAAGTATGGGGTCAACATAATGTGGCCAACATTATGTGGTTAACAGTATGTGGTCAACAGGTCAACAGTAAGTGGTCAACGGTATGCAGTCAACAGTATGTGATCAACAGGTCAGCAGTATGTGGTCAACGGTATGTGGTTAACAGTGTGTGGTCAACAGTATGTGGTCAACAGGTAAACAAATATGTTTTCAATAGTATGTGGTCAACATGTTAACAGTATGTGGTCAACATGTTAACAGTATGTGGTCAACAGTATGTGGTCAACAATATGTGGTCAACAGTATGTGGTCAACAGTATGTGGTCAACAAGTCAACAGTATATGGTCAACAGGTCAACAATATGTGGTCAACAGTATGTGGTCAACAGGTCAACAGTATGTGGTCAACAGTATGTAGTCAACAGTATGTGATCAACAGGTCAGCAGTATGTGGTCAACGGTATGTGGTTAACAGTGTGTGGTCAACAGTATGTGGTCAACAGGTAAACAAATATGTTTTCAACAGTATGTGGTCAACATGTTAACAGTATGTGGTCAACAGTATGTGGTCAACATGTTAACAGTATGTGGTCAACAGTATGTGGTCAACAATATGTAGTCAACAGTATGTGGTCAACAAGTCAACAGTATGTGGTCAACAGGTCAACAATATGTGGTCAACAGTATGTGGTCAACAGGTCAACAGTATGTGGTCAACAGTATGTGGTCAACAGTATGTGGTCAACAGGTCAACAGTATGTGGTCAACAGGTCAACAGTATGTTGTCAACAGTATGTGGTCAACTGTATTTGGTCAACAGGTCAACAGTATGTGGTCAACAGTATGTGATCAACAGGTCAACAGTATGTGGTCAACAGGTCAACAGTATGTTGTCAACAGTATGTGGTAAACAGTTCAACAGTATGTGGTCAACAGTATGTGGTCAACAGTATGTGGTCCACAGGTCAACAGTATGTGGTGAACAGTATGTGGTGAACAGTATGTGCTCAACAGGTCAACAGCATGTGGTCAACAGGTCAACAGTATGTGGTCAACAGTATGTGGTCAGCTGTATTTGGTCAACAGGTCAACAGTATGTTGTCAACAGTATGTGATCAACCGGTCAACAGTGTGTGGTCAACTGTATGTGGTAAACAGGTCAACATTATGTTGTCAACAGTATGTGGTCAACAGGTCAACAGTATGTGGTCAACAGTTCAACAGTATGTTGTCAACAGTATGTGGTCAACAGGTCAACAGTATGTGGTCAACAGTTCAACAGTATGTGGTGAACAGTATGTGGTCAACAGTATGTGGTCAACAATATTTGTCAACAGTATATTGTCAACAGTATGTGGTCAACAGTATGTGGTCAACAGGTCAACAGTATGTGGTCAACAGGTCAACAGTATGTTGTCAACAGTATGTGGTCAACAGGTCAACAGTATGTGTTCAACCGGTCAACAGCATGTTGTCAACAGTATGTGGTCAACAGGATGTGGTCAACAGTATGTTGTCAACAGTATGTGCTAAACTGTATTTGGTCAACAGGTCAACAGTATGTGGTCAACAGGTCAACAGTATGTGGTCAACAATATTTGGTCAACAGTATATTGTCAACAGTATGTGGTCAACAGTATGTGGTCAACAGGTCAACATTATGTGGTCAACAGTATGTGGTCAACAGGTCAACAGTATGTGTTCAACAGGTCAACAGTATGTTGTCAACAGTATGTGGTCAACAGGTCAACAGTATGTGGTCAACAGTATGTGTTCAACAGGTCAACAGTATGTGGTCAGCTGTATGTGGTCAACAGGTCAACAGTATGTGGTCAACAGTATGTGGTCAACAGTTCAACAGTATGTGGTGAACAGTATGTGGTCAACAGTATGTGGTCAACAATATTTGGTAAACAGTATATTGTCAACAGTATGTGTTCAACCGGTCAACAGTATGTTGTCAACAGTATGTGGTCAACAGGTCAACAGTATGTGGTCAACAGTATGTTGTCAACAGTATGTGGTAAACTGTATTTGTTCAACAGGTCAACAGTATGTGGTCAACAGGTCAACAGTATGTGGTCAACAATATTTGGTCAACAGTATATTGTCAACAGTATGTGGTCAACAGTATGTGGTCAACAGGTCAACATTATGTGGTCAACAGTATGTGGTCAACAGGTCAACAGTATGTGTTCAACAGGTCAACAGTATGTTGTCAACAGTATGTGGTCAACAGGTCAACAGTATGTGGTCAACAGTATGTGTTCAACTGGTCAACAGTATGTGGTCAGCTGTATGTGGTCAACAGGTCAACAGTATGTTGTCAACAGTATGTGGTCAACTGTATTTGGTCAACAGGTCAACGGTATGTGGTCAACAGAATGTGGTCAACAGGTCAACAGTATGTGGTCAACAGGTCAACAGTATGTTGTCAACAGTATGTGGTCAACAGGTCAACAGTATGTGGTCAACATTATGTTGTCAACAGTATGTGGTCAACAGGTCAACAGTATGTTGTCAACAGTATGTGGTCAACAGGTCAACAGTATGTGGTCAACAGTATGTAGTCAACTGTATGTGGTCAACAGCCCTCCAATCCAGGAATGACATCATCAGAATAAAATGATCTCATTTTATATATTTTAGTAAAATGTTCCATAATGACTGGGCAGCAAAGCTAAAAGCACTCCTACTCCAGACTCCATTATTGTGTTGGGAATATTTTATAAAATGCAGTTTTGAGATCTCAGACTGTTATGTCCATTAGTCTGTAGGTTGAATAAAGTGCTTAAATATATTGGCAGCTTCCCTAAAAAGGCCTTGTAGACAAACAGTTAGTCTTTAACCTCAGTGTTAAGGAGGGTGTTGTGTTTGTTACAAATCTATGAGCAACATGGTAGAGTGTGTCTAGTGTGTGTAGGTAGGACCCTCTGGCATTCATGTACAGAACATCACCATAGTCCAACAAAGGCTAAACAGTGGCTGCAACAAGGTCTTTCCTAGCTTGAAATGAAAACAAGACTTGTTCCTAAAGAAAATCCCAGATTAAGTTTAAGCTTTTTAGTTGGCTCTTAAAGGACATAGTTTCATGAAGGGCTGTTGAACGTGGCTCTTACAGGACATAGTTTCATCAAGGGCTGTTGAACGTGGGTCTTAAAGGACATAGTTTCATCAAGGGCTGTTGAACGTGGGTCTTAAAGGACATAGTTTCATCAAGGGCTGTTGAACGTGGTTCTTAAAGGACATAGTTTCATCAAGCGCTGTTGAACGTGGCTTGTTTTGCTGACTGACTATCTGAGGCAGACTAGGGGGTTGCTTTCTTGATCTAATAATAATGATTTAATAATATATACGTCGATATAGAGATATAGACAGTAACATGCGGCCAACATTCAGTTAGATATAGATCCAGAATAATAACATAACTGTAGGTAGTATAGACACTGACCCCGTCCGCTGCATCCTACAAAGCTCAGGCCATAATAACATAGATGTAGAGATATAGATACTGATCTAGATAATATAGACACTGACCCCGTCCGCTGCGGCCTACGAAGCGCAGGTCGTTGAAGCGAGCCACCTGGTTCTTCATCACTCCTGACGCGTTCCGCAGCTCGGCCGAGTAGTTCTCATCGTTCCCCGCCATCACCGTTACGACCGTCCCATCAGTCACCTCTCCCAACCCCACAACCTGGGGAGGAGAGGATGCTGGGATGTCATAGACGACTAAGCACAGCAGGTACACTGAGCCTCAACCCAAAATTACATGGTCCCTATCTTTCACTTTTATATCTTTGCCTTTTTTGGGGGGGGGGGGGTTGAGGCCTGTAGATTTCTCCTGATGCGTTTAGAAGGGATATGCCTATTAGATGGATTCAGCTTGAGTTCAGACCAGTTTTTGACTGCTGAAAATGTCTGTCACTGTTTTGGGGTGAAATATGTCATTAGATCGCTCATTACAATGACCTGATACTGGGAGAAACAAATAGAGGCATGGTTATATTTATTCCATTAATATATTAAATATACACTACCAGTCAAAAGTTTGGACACACCTACTCATTCAAGGGTTTTTCTTTATTTTTACTATTTTCTACATTGTAGAATAATAGTGAAGACATCAAAACTATGAAATAACACATATGGAATCATGTAGTAACAAAAAAAAGTGTTAAACAAATCAAAATATATGTTATGTTTGAGATTCTTCAAATAGCCACCCTTTGCCTTCATGACAGCTTTGCACACTCTTGGCATTCTCTCAACCAGCTTCACCTGGAATGCTCACAAAGACACGGCAGTTGGAACCAAAAAGCGCCAATTTGGACTCCAGACCAAAGGACAGATTTCCACCGGTCTAATGTCCATTGCTCGTGTTTCTTGGCCCAAGCAAGTCTCTTCTTATTATTGGTGTCCTTTAGTAGTTGTTTCTTTGCAGCAATTAGACCACGAAGGCCTGATTCACAGTCTCCTCTGAACAGTTGATGTTGAGATATGTCTGTTACTTGAACTCTGTGAAGCATTTATTTGGGCTGCAATTTCTGAGGCTGGTAACTCTAATGATTTTATCCTCTGCAGCAGAAGTAACTCTGGTTCTTCCATTCCTGTGGCTGTCCTCATGAGAGCCAGTTTCATTGTTGCGCTTGATGGTTTTTGCGACTGCACTTGAAGAAACTTTCAAAGTTCTTGAAATGTTCCGTATTGACTGACCTTCCTGTCTTAAAATAATTATGGACTGTCGTTTCTCTTTGCTTATTTGATCTGTTCTTGCCATAATATGGACTTGGTCTTTTACCAAATAGGGCTATCTTCTGTATACCCCCCCCCCCCCCCCCCCCCCCCCCAGCCTACCTTGTGATAACACAACTGATTGGCTCAATCGCATTAAGAAGGAAAGAAATTCCACAAATATAACATATATTTTGATTTGTTTAACACTTTTTTGGTTAATGCATGATTCCATATGTGTTATTTCCTAGTTTCGATGTCTTCACTATTATTCTACAATGTAGAAAACAGTAAAAATAAAGAAAGACCCTGGAATGAGTAGATGATCTAAAACTTTGGACTGGTAGTGTTTATGTATATCACAATTCAGTTTATTTTATTTAATTAACAATCCAAGATAGTTTAAAGGTATAGGTTTCCATAAGCACTTTTAAAATCAAACCAAATGACATTTTATTTATCACATGCACAGAATACAACAGGTGTCAACTTAAACAGTGAAATGCTTACAAGCCCTTTCCCAACAATGCAGGGTTAAAATATAAGAAAAGTAATATTAATAGTAAATCTAGTAGTAAATAGACCTGTACTTAGTAGAAAGGTAGTTGGGATGAGGCTATGGCCTTCACACTAACACAATATTACTGAGATTCAGTTCTACAAATCTGCTATTCATCCTAAATTCATTCTCAAAATTATAAAAAAAAAATTTTTTAAAATTTAAAATCTATTTTCAAACTTAAAACAAACAAAATATATGTCAATATGTGCTCCATCATGTCAGTGAGTAGGCGGTTTAAACATGATAGTGTGTAAGGCTAGATCTACCATCTGATTGTTCACCTTGACTCCAGGATAATAAAGATCATTATAGGGTGGAACTACAGCCTACCTTTAGTCCTACAGGTAACAGTTATATTAATAATTAAAACCATGTTTATGATGATGAATGAAATTACCATGTATCGTCAACACTAAATAAATACTATTATAAACATGATCGGTAGTACATGATCGTTTAAATTTACAGATTCATCTTTTTATCAGTGTTAGTTGTATTAATGTTTTATGAAAAGGTATTTGAACAGCATTCAGCAGGCCCCTTTGCAGCCGATGTCGGCCTGTGGTGACATTGTCAATAATAAACCTAGAACGGCAAAAGGTATTCATGGGAAAAAATAGAAAACATTATCAGATGAAAATTATTTCATATATTGTTCATTTCGTTTATTATTTTTTACGCAGCAAAAATAAAGGATGGGTTATATGAATTTGGTGTACCCAGTAATGCACTAGGCCTATATGCAAATCAACATCCGTAATTAATTCATATACATTTACAAGGAACAGATGAGTTTGTATAAATGTAATCCCCTGTAGCTCAGTTGGTAGAGCATGGCGTTTGCAACGCCAGGGTTGTGGGTTCGTTTCCCACGGGGGGCCAGTATGAAAATGTATGCTCTCACTAACTGTAAGTCGCTCTGGATAAGAGCGTCTGCTAAATGACTAAAATGTATAATTGTGGAAAATATCTAGGCCTAAATTGAAAAATTTAGCAATATGTTTATCAAACGCATCTATTTTATTGTTTATTTAGGCTACCCTATATATTATGGAAGCTGCATGCCTGCATTTCATTTGACTTAATTATGTTTTCGAATCTAATTACAATTAGAACAGCAAATATGTAAAATGTCCATCAATTTCGGAGTTTAATTTGAGTGGTGAACAGTATAATTATTCCAGTAATTGTGAGGTGTATATAATATCTAAAGGCGCTGTGAGGAATAACACCAGTATCTGTCTGTCTGTCTGTCTATCTGTCTGTCTGTCTGTCTGTCTCCCAGCGGCTGAGACAATAACAGAGACGTTTCATATGAACATTGGTTTCAAAATATGCAGTTGTTGATGAAAGTCAACACACACAACATCTCTCCATTCCACGCCTCGCTGCTCCCAATTATCAGCTTTACACAATAACGCTTTGTTAATTAAATCCCCAAAGAAGCACGCTACTTCGTCTGTTTTAGCCTCTACTTTCCTAAATCCAAATCTGTTGAAATAAAACAGAAACATCTGCAGATCTGCTATAGCCTACACAAATATTATAGGAATAGGCCTAACACAAATTCTAAATTATATAATTTGTACAACTAATTTTAAGGCAGAGCAATAGCCTAATATTTCATAAAAACATAAACACATTCATTTTCACAGCCCAAACCCCCCAAGTACAGACATTCACAGTAAGCCTTTTTCTCCCAGTTGCTATGTAGGCCCATGAAATATTTGAAGTATAAAGTAGTGTAAACAGTGTTTTACCTTGATATATTTAATATAAAGTATAAATATATATAAGGAGAGTGTATAAAGTAATACAGAGAGTGTTATTTACCTTGAATGCGACGGGCAGCGTCTTGTTGCACCGCCAGTGAGATGGTAACACGGAGCAGAGGAAGTTTGGGCTGTCAGTCCGGACCAGCTCCGCCGGGTGGTCGGCTATGATCTCCGCCATGCTGCGGTTCTCCTGCAGGCGCAGCCTTGGCACCGTGCTGTCTTGCTGCCCGGTCCCGGTCGGCGTGTTGAGCTCGTTCATCTTGGCCGGGATCGGCTGGAGGCTATTGGACGGCGGGCTAAACCTCCGCGTGGCACTGGGATCTACGGGAATGCGCATCACAACAGACTAGGTTTCAGCACAGCCACCAGGCACTGGAAAGAGTCAAGACCACCACGCCAGTTCTCCTCTCCTCTGCTCTCCCTCTCCTCCTTAGCGACTCAGTCGGCCTGTCTGTCTGCTCGACGCGGCTGAGAAACTTCAGCTCTCCGGCCAACGGAAAATTGGACTCCGAGTTGCTAAACTTCTCTCCACGACAGTGTTCTCTGGGCGCCTCGGTGCCTCAAAATAAAACCGTCTCCAGCTACAAAACCACATCTGAACGGGCGAGTGGGATTTTTTTTTTAGGACATTTTCATTGTTAAGTGTCCGCGTCAAAACACCAGACCGATTGCTTCATGTGTGAATTTAATTAAGTCTGATGAAAAAAAAAAATCAAAGTAATCTAGAATTAGCCTACTAAAAGAAACACAAGACGGAATTCTCTCTTTCCCTTCAGTAGTCAGCGGGCAGCTCCAGGTGCGTCAGCGGGTCTTCGTGCCAAATTGAAAAACGTTCGAGCCTGCAGGCTATTACACGTACAGAACACCTTCAAAGGCGCGACAATAAAGATGCGAAAACGGCTTTGAACAATCATCTATAGTGTTGTTTATAGCCAGCAGCACATATATTTCAGCCAAATGTAGATCAGCCAAATCTATTCACAGCCTAGCCCATGTAACACCATCTTTAATGCATTCATGTAGCCTATATGATAGGGTTAAAAGGTGGTTGAAATAGAATAAAAGCTGTGAGTCGGTGAAATAAAGGGGAAAGCTCTCTCCATGTTTTGGTTTAGTAGCTGTGATACGGTGCTGCGGGTAGGAGGCCGGGCTTCCCGGTGCCTCTTGCTGACAGTTTGTGGTTTATATAGGGTAGCTGTCCGGTGCCCGGCGCTTACCATGCTGATGACATAAACCACGTGGTGTCTCCTGGACCTATAGTGCCCTTCACCATAAATCAATGACCAATATGTTACCGGTTAGGTCACTAATGCTACAGAGGACCTGCCGCTCTGAGGATGGGTTCAATGTTAAATACATATTGTAGCCTACATGTGTAGCCAGTTTAACAGTTTAGGAATATCGTTTTATGATTCAAAGCGTCATGTGAACTCGGGCTCCCGAGTGGCGCAGCGGTCTAAGGCACTGCATCTCAGTGCGTCACCACAGACCCCCCTGGTTCGATTCCAGGCTGTATCACAACCGGCCGTGATTGGCAGTCCCATAGGGCGGCGCACAATTGGCCCAGCATCGTCCGGGTTTGGCCGGTGTAGGCCGTCATTGTAAATAAGAATTAGTTCTTAACTGACTTGCCTAGGGAAATAAAATAACAGTGCCTACAAGCATAAAACCCGAATAGAGGAATTAAATGTTCTAGACAAATACATACCGACATGCCATACAGTTCATTGCTCCAAATTAACATCGTGACAGTTGTGTTGAATCCTTCGCCACAGTCCATCAGATGGAGCAGGATAGTCTCCCCACATGCCACTCAAACACGTGGCTAACTGTAAACCGTTCACATTATCTGTGGTGTTCCGTCACTATAAATGTGTCCCCTAATGTAGACTAGTTTCTCATTACAAGGCCCGAATGAAGGGAAAGCCGCGTCAGAACTCAGACTGGAAGTGAACATGCAGGGCGCCGTGAGTCACTGGCGGGCTGGGGCTGCGGAGGGGAGTCAGGTAGGGAGACAGACAGCTGGGGAGTTTAGTTACGCATGGACACAGGGTAGAGCTGTTGCGCAACACAGGTATAATTTACTGTAATAGGTATTATTCTACTCTGTACTGTAGGCCACAGTACACTCTTAGAAAAAAAGGGGACACATTTGCGGATCTATATAGAACCTTTTGGTTCTTTGGAGGAGATTAAATAACCCTTTCCTAAGCAAGGTTTTAATATATATATATCCAGTGAGGGTTCTATCCCTCCCCCAGATTGGAATGGGGATTTTAGAAACCAACAGCTAACAAAAGCTAACCCAGTCACATCAAACTCTGAAATTACAGATAATGTTCAGTTTTAATTTGTTTGAGCTGTTTTCCATTGACATCCATATTAATGATGCTGCTGCATGATTTCGCCTGGTCAGAAAATGGCTATCTGACGTCGGACATGTTAGCTCTCTATGACAAGGGAAGATCGAATTCATATTTTGCAAAGTAGTTGCCGAGTTCTTAGTGGCAAACAGCAAGGTTCATACAAACCTGTGCTGTTGCAAACTAAATTCTAGTTAGAAGCAAGAGGAAATTATGTGTTTAATAAAACCTACAATTTTTTTGATAAAAAAGGGTTTCTACAGCGCCTTCAGAAAGTATTCACACACCTTGACCTTTTCCACATTATGATGTTTTACATCCTGAATTTAAAATGGATAAATTGAGATTTCGTGTCACTTGCCTACACATAGTATCCCATAATGTCAAAGTGGAATTTAGTTTTTAGAAATGTTTACAAATTCATTAAAAATGAAAAGCTGAAATGTCTTAAGTCAATAAGTATACTGAATAAGCCTGAATAAGTTCAGGAGTAAAAATGTGCTTAAACCATAAAAGCCCTGTCTAAACTGGGGGAGGGGGTGGGGTTCTACTAAGCTATATGGAATTGTTTTAAGAAGGTCATCCCAAGGATCATTTAGCTATTTGATTTAGAATTTTAAGGCCCCTTGAAGTATCCAAAAATAATACAAGAAGAAAGTATACTTTTTTTTTTTTTTTGGGGGGGGGGCTTACTGCTATTAGACCATGCAAACGCATTGAATAACAGATTCACTACATGGAACAACAGATAGTCCCCAAAAATCTAAAGGAAGTTTTTTACATGTATTTAACCCCATCAAATCCAACACAACACATCACTGAGTACCACTCTTCATATTTTCAAGCATGGTAGTGGCTGCATCATGTTATGGGTATGCTTGTCATCGGCAATGACTAGGGAGTTTTTTAGGAATAAAATAAATGGAATAGAGGTAAGCACAGGCAACATCCTAGAGGAAAACCTGGTTCAGTCTGCCTTCCAACAGACACTGGGAGACAAATGCACTTTTCAGCAGGACAATAACCTAAAACACAAGGCAAAATCTACACTGGAGTTGCTTTCCAAGATGACATCAAATGTTCCTGAGTGGCCTATTTACAGTTTTGACTTAAATCGGCTTGAAAATCTATGGCAAGATTAAAAAATGGCTGTCTAGCAATAATCAACAACCAACTTGACAGCGCTTGAAGAATTTTGAAAATAATAATGTGCAAATATTCACAGGTGTAATTGCTGCCAAAGGTGATTCTAACATGTATTGACTCTGGGGTGTGACTACTTATGTAAATCCAAATTTTCTGTATTTCATTTTCAATGTATATATATATATATATATATATATATATATATATATATATATATATATATATATATATATATATATATATAGTATTATAATGTATTGTAGTGTAGTGTAGTGTAGTGTATTGTTGTTGTATTGTAGTGTATTGTGGTGTATTGTAGTGTATTGTAGTGTATTATAATGTATTGTAGTGTAGTGTATTGTTGTTGTATTGTAGTGTATTGTGGTGTATTGTAGTGTATTGTAGTGTATTATAATGTATTGTAGTGTAGTGTATTGTAGTGTATTGTAGTGTATTGTAGTGTATTGTTGTGTATTGTAGTGTATTGTAGTGTATTGTAGTGTATTGTAGTGTATTGTAGTGTATTGTAGTGTATTGTTGTGTATTGTATTGTAGTGTAGTGTAGTGTATTGTAATGTATTGTAATGTATTGTAACGTATTGTAACGTATTGTAGTGTATTGTATTGTATTGTATTGTAATGTATTGTAGTGCATTGTAATGTATTGTATTGTAGTGTATTGTATTGTAATGTATTGTGGTGTATTGTAGTGTATTGTATTGTATTGTAGTGTATTGTAGTGTATTGTAATGTTTTTTTTATTATTTAATTTAATTTATTTCACCTTTATTTAACCAGTTATGGAGGTAAGGCCATAGTGCAAAATAATTACAATTTAGTATTAACACTGGAGTGATAGATGTGCAGAAGATGATGTGCAAATAGAGATACTGGGGTGCAAATGAGCAAAATTAATAACAATGTAAATAACAATATGGGGATGAGGTAGTTGGGTGGGCTAATTACAGATGGGCTGTGTACAGGTGCAGTGATCGGGAAACTGCTCTGACAACTGATGTTTAAAGATAGTGAGGGAGATAAGTGTCTCCAGCTTCAGAGATTTTTGCAGTTCGTTCTAGTCAGTGTATTGTATTGTAGTGTATTGTAGTGTAGTGTAGTGTATTCTATTGTAATGTATTGTAGTGTATTGCAGTGTATTGTATTGTATTGAATTGGAATGTATTTTAGTGCAGTGTATTGTAGTTTATTGTATTGTATTGTATTGTATTGTAGTGTATTGTAGTATATTGTAGCGTGTTGTAATGTATTTTGGTGTATTGTAATGTATTGTATTGTAATGTATTGTAATATATTGTAGTGTATTGTAATGTATTGTAGTGTATTTTATTGAAGTGTATTGTATTATAGTGTATTGTATTATAGTGTATTGTAGTGTATTGTAGTGTATTGTAAGGTATTGTAGGGTAGTGTATTGTATTGTAGTTTATTGTAGTGCATTGTAATGTATTGTAGTGTATTGTATTGTAATGTATTGTAATTTCTTGTAGTGTATTGTTTCGTATTGTAATGTATTGTAATGTATTGTAGTGTATTGTAGTGTATTTTAGTGTATTGTAGTGTATTGTATTGTATTGTAATATATTGTAGTGTATTATAGTGTATTGTATTGTAATGTAATGTAATGTAATGTATTGTAATGTATTGTAGTGTATTGTAGTGTATTGTAATATATTGTAGTGTATTGTAGTGTATTGTAGTGTATTGTATTGTATTGTATTGTATTGTAATGTTTTGTAATGTATTTTATTGTAGTGTATTGTATTGTAGTGTAGTGTATTGTAGTGTATTGTATTTTATTGTAATGTATTGTAGTGTATTGCAGTGTATTGTATTGTATTGAATTGGAATGTATTTTAGTCTAGTGTATTGTAGTGCAGTGTATTGTAGTTTATTGTATTGTATTGTAGTGTATTGTAGTGTATTGTGGTATATTGTAGCGTATTGTAATGTATTTTAGTGTATTGTAATGTATTGTATTGTAATGTATTGTAATATATTGTAGTATATTGTAGTGTATTGTAATGAATTGAAATGCATTGTAATGTATTGTAGTGTATTGTAATGTATTGTAGTGTATTGTATTGTAGTGTATTGTATTGTATTGTATTTGTAATGTATTGTAATCTATTGTAGTGTATTTTATTGAAGTGTATTGTAGTGCATTGTTTTGTATTGTATTGAAATATATTGTAATCTATTTTAGTGTATTTTATTGTAGTGTATTGTATTATAGTGTATTGTAGTGTATTGTAGTGTATTTTATTGTAGTGTATTGTTTTGTATTGTAATGTAATATATTGTAGTGTAGTGTATTGTAGTGTATTGTAATGTATGGTAGTGCATTGTAGTGTATTGTATTGTAGTGTATTGTAGTGTATTGTAAGGTATTGTAGGGTAGTGTATTGTATTGTAGTTTATTGTAGTACATTGTAATGTATTGTAGTGTATTGTATTGTAATGTATTGTATTTTCTTGTAGTGTATTGTTTCGTATTGTAATGTATTGTAGTGTATTGTAGTGTATTGTATTGTATTGTAATATATTGTAGTGTATTGTATTGTATTGTAATGTAATGTAATGTAATGTAATGTATTGTAATGTATTGTAATGTATTGTAGTGTATTGTAATATATTGTAGTGTATTGTAGTGTATTGTAGTGTATTGTAGTGTATTGTATTGTATTGTAATGTATTGTAATGTATTTTATTGTAGTGTATTGTATTATAGTGTATTGTATTGTATTGTATTGTATTGTATTCTAATGTATTGTAATTTATTGTAGTGTATTATAGTATATTGTATTGTATTGTATTGTAATGTATTTTAGTGTACTGTATTGTAGTGTAGTGTATTGTATTGTATTGTATTGTTGTGTATTGTAGTGTATTGTAGTGTATTGTAGTGTATTGTAATGTATTGTAATGTATTGTAATATATTGTTGTGTATTGTATTGTATTGTAATGTATTGTAATGTATTGTAGTGTATTTTATTGTGGTGTATTGTATTGTAGTGTATTTTATTATAGTGTATTGTAGTGTAGTGTAGTGTATTGTAGTGTGTTGTATTGTATTGTAGTGTAGTGTAGTGTGTTATAGTGTATTGTGTTATAGTGTAGTGCAGTGTAGTGTAGTGTGTTGTATTGTATTGTAGTGTAGTGTGTTATAGTGTAGTGTGTTTATAGTTTAGTGTGTTATAGTGTAGTGTGTTATAGTGTAGTGTGTTATAGTGTAGTGTGTTATAGTGTAGTGTGTTATAGTGTAGTGTGTTATAGTGTAGTGTGTTATAGTGTAGTGTGTTATAGTGTAGTGTGTTATAGTGTAGTGTGTTATAGTGTAGTGTGTAGTGTGTTATAGTGTAGTGTGTTATAGTGTAGTGTGTTATAGTGTAGTGTAGTGTGTTATAGTGTATTGTGTTATAGTGTAGTGTGTTATAGTGTAGTGTGTTATAGTGTAGTGTGTTATAGTGTAGTGTGTTATAGTGTAGTGTGTTATAGTGTATTGTGTTATAGTGTAGTGTGTTATAGTGTAGTGTGTTATAGTGTAGTGTGTTATAGTGTAGTGTAGTGTGTTATAGTGTAGTGTGTTATAGTGTAGTGTAGTGTGTTATAGTGTAGTGTGTTATAGTGTAGTGTGTTATAGTGTAGTGTGTTATAGTGTAGTGTGTTATAGTGTAGTGTAGTGTGTTATAGTGTAGTGTGTTATAGTGTAGTGTGTTATAGTGTAGTGTGTTATAGTGTAGTGTGTTATAGTGTAGTGTGTTATAGTGTAGTGTGTTATAGTGTAGTGCAGTGTAGTGTGTTATAGTGTAGTGTGTTATAGTGTAGTGTGTTATAGTGTAGTGTGTTATAGTGTAGTGTGTTATAGTGTAGTGTGTTATAGTGTAGTGTGTTATAGTGTAGTGTGTTATAGTGTAGTGTGTTATAGTGTAGTGTGTTATAGTGTAGTGTGTTATAGTGTAGTGTGTTATAGTGTAGTGTGTTATAGTGTAGTGTGTTATAGTGTAGTGCAGTGTAGTGTGTTATAGTGTAGTGTGTTATAGTGTATTGTGTTATAGTGTAGTGTGTTATAGTGTTTATAGTGTAGTGTGTTATAGTGTAGTGTGTTATAGTGTAGTGTGTTATAGTGTAGTGTGTTATAGTGTAGTGTGTTATAGTGTAGTGTGTTATAGTGTAGTGTGTTATAGTGTAGTGTGTTATAGTGTAGTGTGTTATAGTGTAGTTTGTTATAGTGTAGTGTGTTATAGTGTAGTGCAGTGTAGTGTGTTATAGTGTAGTGTGTTATAGTGTAGTGTGTTATAGTGTAGTGTGTTATAGTGTAGTGTGTTATAGTGTAGTGTGTTATAGTGTAGTGTGTTATAGTGTAGTGTGTTATAGTGTAGTGTGTTATAGTGTAGTGTGTTATAGTGTAGTGCAGTGTAGTGTAGTGTGTTGTATTGTATTGTAGTGTAGTGTGTTATAGTGTAGTGTGTTTTGGTTTAGTGTGTTATAGTGTAGTGTGTTATAGTGTAGTGTGTTATAGTGTAGTGTGTTATAGTGTAGTGTGTTATAGTGTAGTGTGTTATAGTGTAGTGTGTTATAGTGTAGTGTGTTATAGTGTAGTGTGTAGTGTGTTATAGTGTAGTGTGTTATAGTGTAGTGTGTTATAGTGTAGTGTAGTGTGTTATAGTGTATTGTGTTATAGTGTAGTGTGTTATAGTGTAGTGTGTTATAGTGTAGTGTGTTATAGTGTAGTGTGTTATAGTGTAGTGTGTTATAGTGTATTGTGTTATAGTGTAGTGTGTTATAGTGTAGTGTGTTATAGTGTAGTGTGTTATAGTGTAGTGTAGTGTAGTGTAGTGTGTTATAGTGTAGTGTGTTATGTTATAGTGTAGTGTAGTGTGTTATAGTGTAGTGTGTTATAGTGTAGTGTGTTATAGTGTAGTGTGTTATAGTGTAGTGTGTTATAGTGTAGTGTAGTGTTTTATAGTGTAGTGTGTTATAGTGTAGTGTGTTATAGTGTAGTGTGTTATAGTGTGTAGTGTGTTATAGTGTAGTGTGTTATGTTTATAGTGTAGTGCAGTGTAGTGTGTTATAGTGTAGTGTGTTATAGTGTAGTGTGTTATAGTGTAGTGTGTTATAGTGTAGTGTGTTATAGTGTAGTGTGTTATAGTGTAGTGTGTTATAGTGTAGTGTGTTATAGTGTAGTGTGTTATAGTGTAGTGTGTTATAGTGTAGTGTGTGTTATAGTGTAGTGTGTTATAGTGTAGTGTGTTATAGTGTAGTGTGTTATAGTGTAGTGTGTTATAGTGTAGTGTGTTATAGTGTAGTGTGTTATAGTGTAGTGTGTTATAGTGTAGTGTGTTATAGTGTAGTGCAGTGTAGTGTGTTATAGTGTAGTGTGTTATAGTGTATTGTGTTATAGTGTAGTGTGTTATAGTGTAGTGTGTTATAGTGTAGTGTGTTATAGTGTAGTGTGTTATAGTGTAGTGTGTTATAGTGTAGTGTGTTATAGTGTAGTGTGTTATAGTGTAGTGTGTTATAGTGTAGTGTGTTATAGTGTAGTGTGTTATAGTGTAGTGCAGTGTAGTGTGTTATAGTGTAGTGTGTTATAGTGTAGTGTGTTATAGTGTAGTGTGTTATAGTGTAGTGTGTTATAGTGTAGTGTGTTATAGTGTAGTGTGTTATAGTGTAGTGTGTTATAGTGTAGTGCAGTGTAGTGTGTTATAGTGTAGTGTGTTATAGTGTAGTGTGTTATAGTGTAGTGTGTTATAGTGTAGTGTGTTATAGTGTAGTGTGTTATAGTGTAGTGTGTTATAGTGTAGTGTGTTATAGTGTAGTGTGTTATAGTGTAGTGTGTTATAGTGTAGTGTGTTATAGTGTAGTGTGTTATAGTGTAGTGCAGTGTAGTGTAGTGTGTTATAGTGTAGTGTGTTATAGTGTAGTGTGTTATAGTGTAGTGTGTTATAGTGTAGTGTGTTACAGTGTAGTGTGTTATAGTGTAGTGTGTTATAGTGTAGTGTGTTATAGTGTAGTGTGTTATAGTGTAGTGTGTTATAGTGTAGTGTGTTATAGTGTAGTGTGTTATAGTGTAGTGCAGTGTAGTGTATTTATTGTACAGTCGTGTAAAGAAGCTACTCCGGGATGCTGACCTTTAGGCAGTTGCAAAGAAAAAGCCATATCTCAGACTGGCCAATAAAAAGAAAGATTAAGATGGGCAGTCTGAGATATGGCGTTTTCTTTGCAACTGGAGTCGGCTCTTCACTGTTGACGTTGAGACTGGTGTTTTGCGGGTACTATTTAATGAAGCTGCCAGTTGAGGACCTGTGAGGTGTCTGTGACCCCAAACTTTTGAACGGTAGTGTATTTACGCCCCTTTACGCATTATGCTGAATAATAATGACATTGCAGCAGACTATAGAGAACCGTTGGCTAATTTGTTGCATATAAAAAAAATCTAGACATTTATTTTGACTTATAAACTGGGTGGTTCAAGCTCTGAATGCTGATTGGCTGACAGCCGTGGTATACCACGGGTATGACAAAACGTTTATTTTTACTGCTCTAATTATGTTGGTAACCAGTTTATAAAAGCAATAAGGCCAGAGGAGGTGTGGTATATGGCCAATATACCATGGCTAAGGGCTATTCTTAGGCAAGACGCAACGCAAACTAAGACTGATGGTTTGGTTAGCTAAACTAGCAAGTCTGTTTGGTTACCACAGCAACTACTTTTAGCTAGTAAACTTGCTGGCTACTTCAGTGGATGTTGAACATGGATGACAGCGTAGGAAACTAAAATGGGGCAGATATATTTAAATCAGTTGACACCGACAGTGTGTAAACTTCTGAGGGCATAATTACACTATTATTACCCTGAGAATAAGACTGGTTCATGAATCATTTTAAACTTTTCCAGAATGTTTAGAAACTCTGTCCATGACTTTGATATTCTAAGTGTTCCAAAAGAAGGTGATTCATACTGTGTCTAGATGTTAGGACAAGAGGGCAAATATATTAATATTCCCTGCCCCCATCCTCTATTGTAGAGGGCATCTTTACCCTCTCTACCCCCGTTCTACCCTCTCTACCCTTTACCCTCTCTACCCTCTACCCTCTCTACCCTCTACCCTCTCTACCCTCTACCCTCTCTACCCTTTCTACCCTCTACCCCCTTTCTATCCTCTCTACCCTCTCTACACCCTCTCTACCTCCTCTCCTCTCCTCTCCTCTCCTCTCCTCTCCTCTCCTCTCCTCTCCTCTCCTCTCCTCTCCTCTCCTCTCCTCTCCTCTCCTCTCCTCTCCTCTCCTCTCCTCTCCTCTCCTCTCCTCTCCTCTCCTCTCCTCTCCTCTCCTCTCCTCTCCTCTCCTCTCCTCTCCTCTCCTCTCTCTCCTCTCCTCTCCTCTCCTCTCCTCGTCTCGTCAGTCACACTATCTAACAGATCACTCCACAACACAGTGTCACACCCCTCTGTATTCTAAAAAGGTTTTACTGTAGTTCTTTCATATTCAGGGTATGTTCTAAACCGGCAGCACAGTTAGCCACCTAACTTGACTTTAACATTCCTGCATCTATATACATATTGTAGATTTTGATCTTTTTGTGAGAGGTACGTGTGCAAGTGTGTGCGTGTGTGTGTGCGAGTGTGTGCGTATGATGTGTGCTTGTGCATGCCTGTGTGTGTGTGGTGGCTGTGTGTTGAGGATGTGGGAAATATATAAAGTCTAAAGCCCTGACACATTGTGTTACAGAGGAAATAAAGAGTGCTAGAGTTCTACTCCCCCTCTCCGAACCTCGCTGAGCGCCACAAATATGGTTCAGATTGGCCAACATTCCCAGAGATCAGCTTCTTGTGGACCGACGAGATCAGCTTCTGATGGACCGACGAGATCAGCTTCTGATGGACCGACGAGATCAGCTTCTGATGGACCGACGAACGGATGAACAGGAAAAAACTGTGATGGTGCTAAACAGGCCTGGCCCAGACTACAAAATGTTGGGGTTAATTTAGACAGAATGTTGGGGTTAATTTAGACAGAATTTTAGGGGTTAATTCAGACATGATGTTAGTGGTTAATTTAGACAGAATGTTAGGGGTTAATTTAGACAGAATGTTGGGGTTAATTTAGAGAGAATGTTGGGGTTTATTTTGACAAAATGTTAGGGGTTAATTTAGACAGAATGAATGTTAGGGGTTAATTTATACAGAATTCTAGGGGTTAATTTAGACAGAATGTTATGGGTTAATTTAGACAGAATGTTAGGGGTTAATTTAGACATAATGTTAGGGGTTAATTTAGACAGAATGTTAGGGGTTAATTGAGACAGAATGTTAGGGGTTAATTTAGACAGAATGTTAGGGGTTAATTTAGACAGAATGTTGGGGGTTAATTTAGACATAATGTTGGGGTTAATTTAGACAGAATGTTAGGGGTTAATTTAGACAGAATGTTAGGGGATAATTTAGACAGAATGTTGGGGTTAATCTTGACAGAATGTTAGGGGTTAAATTAGACAGAATGTTAGGGGTTAATTTAGACATAATGTTGGGGTTAATTTAGACAGAATGTTAGGGGTTAAATTAGACAGAATGTTGGGGTTAATTTAGATAGAATGTAGGGGTTAATTTCAGGCAAAACGTTAGGGTTTAATTTAGACAGAATGTTGGGGTTAAGCTTCAGTCCTGATAATATCAATTTCTAACCACTGAATTCCGTTTTAGTATAAAAACATCCTAAAGTGGAAAAAACTAAACATTCTGTACTCAACTGAGGCTGGAATGAATTAAAACCCGCCTTAGCATTGTTTGTACAGTATCTTTATTTACAATATTCATCCCGTGCCTACACACTTCTAATTCTGAAAAGTGAAACCTGTGAGGTGCATCAATCTGGTAGTAGTTGTAGGATTTTATACAGTACCCAAGACCAGTCTGTGAGTTAATTTGACCATTGGAAAAAGAGCTACTGTGTAAATACTCCACTGTGGTAAGAGGTATCTAGCTCTATCTCTTTCCACATGTACAGCGTAGCGGGACCCTATCTGTCGCAGCACTCCAGCCAGGTCGCTCAAGTTCCAATGTGATATTAGATATCCATCCAGGTCCCCAGGACATCAGGAATCGGCTTCAATACCAATACTGACCACTAGGGGCAACAGTGAGCGCTATTCCCATCAAGTAGACCTGGGTTGCTAGAGCATTGTGGACGGGGGTGGTGGATGGGCATACGCTGTGAGCTCCGGCTCTGGGGGTGATGGATGGGCATACGCTGTGAGCTCCGGCTCTGGGGATGGTGGATGGGCATACGCTGTGAGCTCCGGCTCTGAGGGTGATGGATGGGCATACGCTGTGAGCTCCGGCTCTGAGGGTGATGGATGGGCATACGCTGTGAGCTCCGGCTCTGGGGATGGTGGATGGGCATACGCTGTGCGCTCCGGCTCTGAGGGTGATGGATGGGCATACGCTGTGAGCTCCGGCTCTGAGGGTGGTGCATTCAATCCCTGTGACAGGCACTTATTTTTAGTTTTTTTAGTTTAAAATTTTCCCAAACCTTAACCTACCTAAACTTAACCGTCATAAATCGATGTCTATTCCCCCCAAATTAATTGAGATACAGCCTATATTGGGCCTATCTGAATTCTAGCTACATTTGAAGCACATGTTGTGCCCTAGAAAGTAATACGTAACACTGTAAAACTGTAAAGAGATTTGTTTATTATAAACCCTAAAATGTTGATAGGAAATACCTGTCATTGAAATTACAAAGTCATTTGTGGAATATTAGATTTCTACGTTGTGTAAAAGCACAATTTTCCTTTAGAAAATTGTAGACTGTTTCTTTAGAAACATCAGGTTTGTGATGATGACAAGACATCAGTCATTCATTCATTCTGTGAACATTGATCACCTGAAAAATATATCTCTTTTCCTTTTTTGTCTGTGGCCCCAGATGTTTGGATACACTGGGAAAGTTACCTGAGTGGTATCCTATGAAACAGATTTGAGGAGTTGGCGAGGTAACTTTGGACAACTCTGAGTTCAACTCGGGAGAACTGGTGAAACGAAAGTGGGTCACCTTTTAGGCTGGTACATTTCTATGGCAATGAATCCTTCAGAACTAACCTGCTCCAGGGCAGGCTAACTCACAGCTATCTCCGCTCACCCTGAATGAAATGACTGAGCCATGAGTTGAGGACCAAAGAGATCAGATTCCCTCCCTCTCACAAAGATTGCATCATCATCCCCTTAATTTGAGGAAGACGACTGCTACTCAATATTAGGAAGGGGTTTCTAATGTTTCGTATACTCAGTGTATATATCAATGCGTTATCTAAACTGCGGACGCAAATCCGCCATAGAAATACAATTGGTAATGGTTTGGTAATATGGATAGTCTAACTATTGAACAGTTTGGTAATATGGATAGTCTAACTATTGAACGGTTTGGTAATATGGATAGTCTAACCATTGAACTATGGATGAACAGTTTGGTAATATGGATAGTCTAACTATTGAACGGTTTGGTAATATGGATAGTCTAACTATTGAACAGTTTGGTAATATGGATAGTCTAACTATTGAACAGTTTGGTAATATGGATAGTCTAACTATTGAACAGTTTGGCCCCGTGTAGCTCAATTGGTAGAGCATGGCGCTTGCAACGCCAGGGTTGTGGGCTCCATTCCCACGGGGGACAAGTATGAAAAAACAAACCAAAAAAAACATGTATGTATTCACTAACTGTAAGTCGCTCTGGGTAAGAGCGTCTGCTAAATGACTAAAATGTAAAAATGTAATATGGATAGCCTAACTATTGAACGGTTTGGAGCGTGTACTGAAGTAATGGACAGGTTCGTTTTGCAAGGCCCTGATCCCCAGGCGGGTGGAGAGTTCTCTTTACTATCAATGGAATGGTCGAAAACGTGCGAACCCTATTTTAATTTGCTCCATGGCAAGGCGGCAAAGTGTTGCGTTATCACTAGTTACCACAGCCACAAAGTCATAAACCCCGGCTATTTCCACATTCTCTTCTTAAAGTCTGATTTTAAACCTAACCTTAACCCTAAGTTTAACCACACTGCTAACATTAGCCTAATCCTAACCTTAAATTAAGACCAAAAAGCTCATTTTGATTTTAATGAATTTGTACACTATAGACAATTTTGACTTTGTGGCTGTTTTATCTGGAAACCCTAGCTACAGAGAAAAGCTGTTTGGCTCTCAGACGACTCGTGAATTGGAAGAACTTTGCAGCAGGTGTTTCTGATCAATAAACATTGCCATGCTGGTGGATGGTAAGAGTTAAATAAAAACCAGGCCTGAAACAAAATGTAGGCTGGAAAATAATTGGCAGGTCATCTCATAGAAAAAGACACGTGACTCTCATAATCCGACCAAAACGATGACCTATTGACTGACATCGTTGTGCGACATCGTGGGTAACCTCTGGCCATCGTCTTTCAGCTCAAAAAAAGTGAATGCATTTTAAACTTCACGCACAGTAACACTTTTATATTACTTATTAATACAATTATTTTATCGATAAGAATGGGGAAAAGGGTGCTTTTGGTTGTGCATTGATAACCAATAGTCGGCATTAACTATAAGCAATAAAGTATATTTCACACCATAGCTGCTGAATTAGGGTGGCAGGTAGCCTAGTGGTTAAGAGCATTGGACCAGAGCCGACTAGGGGGAAAATCTGTCGATGTGCCTTTGAGCAAGGCACTTTACCCTAATTGCTCCTTTAAGTGGCTCTGGATAAGAATGTCTGCTAAATGACTAAAATGTAAAGTTTATTTGATTTTGGCACAAAGGAGAATGTGTCACTGACCCCGCCCATGGATTGATGTTTCAGTGTTGTCTCAATGAAGAGTTCAGCATTCAACTAGCGACATGCACGCGCATTTCCAAGCCTGCTGGAGTTCTGGTTAGCTTTCTAAAACCCTGAGTGGATCTAGCTGACTTCGTAAGATACCCCTCCGGTTGTTAGCTAGCTAGCCAGAGGTAACATCACTGAACAAAGTGGAAACAAATGGTTAACGACTCGCGAGTAGTTTTACAATGGCCCACCGTTTATGAATGTAAAATGCCGTCTGGGCAAAACCGCTATAGGAAGTAAACAAATTAAATTAAAAATTAAATTAAATTAAAAATGTTGCGCCGATAAAGTGGGTCAGATCTTTTGACCTAGTTCGGCTAGACGCAACCATGATGCTATCGAACCTGCACTCACTTGTTTCGCTAGGGCACTCGAAAACAACGGTACAGCGAAGCCTTATCCTTACAACAATTACTATCTGGGAGATTTTTTATTTTTATTTTTTGCACAGTGCTCCCAAAATAAAACTCCTGGTCCAACAGCAAAATATTTTCATTGTTGCCCATGCGAGGAAGTTAGGCTGGCCATTTTTAGCTAGGTAGCCTATGACAACAAAAACTAAAAGTGTATGACAGAGTCATAGACCATTTTGACAACATGAAAGAGAGGATGGCGTTCAACTAGTCTAAGTAGGGTGAGTCAACTTATTTTACTTGCACGCACACGCAAGCACACACTCTCACACACACACAAACACACTCACTCACACACACACACACATTCACTCTCTCACACACCCACGCACTCACAACACACACGCACACGCACACACACACACACACTCACACGCGCACATATGCGCACGCAAGCACACACACACTCACACACGCACACACAAATCAGTATCATGGACAGCCGCATGATATTTAGCAACACTGATTGGACTGTAACTTGCTTGACCATGCCGCAGGTGAAATAACTGTTTGTTTCATGCAATATGCTTTCACCGGACAGATGATGCTATCCAGTTTTGTGATTAAACAAACGTATGTGTAGTTGAATTTATTCCGCCACTGTGTGACTGTTGTCTTCCTGTTGTCAGGACCGTAGTGTATATACTGTAGTACTGGTTATAGAGATAGAGCCTAACACCTCTCTCCTCTCCTATCCTGCGTTCTTTCATCGGTCCAGAGGAAAGTACAGCCACTAGATGATTTAGGCTCTCTGTCGTTCTGTCTCTCTCTCTCTCTCTCTCTCTCTCTCTCTCTCTCTCTCTCTCTCTCTCTCTCTCTCTCTCTCTCTCTCTCTCTCTCTCTCTCTCTCTCTCTCTCTCTCTCTCTCTCTCTCTCTCTCTCTCTCTCTCTCTCTCTCTCTCTCTCTCTCTCTCTCTCTCTCTCTCCTCTCTCTCTCTCTCTCTCTGTCTCTCTCGCTCTCTCGCTCTCTCTCTTTCTCGCTCTCTCTCTTTCTCCCTCTCTCTCTTTCTCCCTCTCTCTTTCTCCCTCTCTCTCTTTCTCCCCCTCTCTACCCCTCTCTACCCCTCTCTCTCTCTCTCCCCCTCCCTCTCTCGCTCTACCTCCTCCTCTCTCTCTCTCTCTCAATTCAAAGGGCTTCATTGGCATGGGAAACATATGTTAACGTTGCCAAAGCAAGTGAAGTAGATAGTAAACAAAAGTGAAATAAACAATAAATATTAACAGTAAACATTACACTCAGAAGTTCCAAAATAATAGACATTTCAAATGTCATATTATGTCTATATACAGTGTTGTAACAATGTGCAAATAGTTAAAGTACAAATGGGAAAATAAATAAACATAAATATGGGTTGTATTTACAATGGTGTTTGTTCTTCACTGGTTGCCCTTTTCTTGTGGCAACAGGTCACAAATCTTGCAGCTGTGATGGCACACTGTGGTTTTTCACCCAGTAGATAAGGGAGTTTATCAAAATTGGGTTTGTTTTCTAATTCTTTGTGGATCTCTGCAATCTGAGGGAAATATGTGTCTCTAATATGGCCATACATTTGGCAGGAGGTTAGGAAGTGCAGCTCAGTTTCCACCTCATTTTGTGGGCAGTGTTCACATAGCCTGTCTTCTCTTGAGAGCCAGGTCTGCCTATGGCAGCCTTTCTCAATAGCAAGGCTATGCTCACTGAGTCTGTACATAGTCAAAGCTTTCCTTAAGTTTGGGTTAGTCACAGTGGTCAGGTATTCTGCCACTGTGTACTCTCTGTTTAGGGCCAAGTAGCATTCTAGTTAGCTGTTTTTTTGTTAATTCTTTCCAATGTGTCAAGTAATTATCTTTTTGTTTTCTCATGATTTGGGTCTAATTGTGTTGCTGTCCTGGGGCTCTGTGGGGTCTGTTTGTGTTTGTGACCAGAGGCCCAGGACCAGCTTACTTAGGGGACTCTTCTCCAAGTTCATCTCTCTGTAGGTGATGGCTTTGTTGTGGAAGGTTTGGGAATCGCTTCCTTTTAGGTGGTTGTAGAATTTAACATCTATTTTCTGGATTTTGATAATTAGCGGGTATCGGTCTAATTTTGCTCTGCATGCATTATTTGGTGTTTTTCGTTGTACACAGAGGATATTTTTGCAGAATTCTGCATGCAGAGTCTCAATATGGTGTTTGTCCCATTTAGTGAATTTCTGGTTGGTGAGCGGAACCCAGACCTCACAACTATAAAGGGCAATGGGTTCTATAACTGATTCAAGTATTTTTAGCTCTCTCTCTCTCTCTCTCTGTAAGGTTTGATAAACTGGCCAACTCAGAGGAAAACCTCCTCCTCCTCCCCCTCCCCTCCTCCTCCCCAGGAGTTCAAACCACAGGCCCCAGATCAGAGGTAATCCCATAATGACTGTTTGTCACCACGATTCTGACGTCACCACACAGCTCTGAGATCAGCCTTCAGGCTTTACTACAGATGCAGAGGATAATTTACACACACACTACTGTTTCTCCTGGGTGTGTGTGTGTGTGTGTGTGTGTGTGTGTGTGTGTGTGTGTGTGTGTGTGTGTGTGTGTGTATGTGTGTGTGCAGAGCTCTAAAGTGTGACCAATTTGGTCGCACATGCGACTAAAAATCTTGCTGTGCGTATCTTCCAGTACTTTTATTTTGGGAGCACTGTGCAACTAAAAAAAATATCCAATAAAAAACTCAATGCCTAACAATGTTTCGCCTCAGCACTCTTCTCTTCACCAAACAGACAAGACAGACTGATGCTTTGTTTACAAACCATAACCAATCATAATGCTACAAATGCTAATTAAACCAATCACAATCTAGGCACACAACCAATCCCTTTTTTTTGCGCAAACTTTCCCTCAGAGCTGTGCCACCCCTTTCTGGCAGGTAATGGCATTAGCTAGAAAGTTAGCTAGCAAGAATAACAACAACGAAACAGGGTGGAATTGAAGCTTTCTTTTAACAAAACAAAAAAACTAATGAGGAAAATGATCAACCACAACCAGAAGAAGATGATGAGGACAATGTCTGCTACCGATCCACCTGAAAAAGATGCTTCAATAGGAGACGTGGGACAAAACTAGCAACACAATATTCTGTTGAAAGTGTTAAAGTTAAAACACGAGGCGTTGTAGTAGTAACTGGGTCCAGAAGCCTAAAACACGACGCGTTGCTAAAACATAAATTAAGCCATCAGGCTAAATCAAATCAAATGTTATTTGCCCCGAATACAACAAGTGTAGACTTTACCGTGAACATGCAAACTAATGAGCCCTTTCCCAACAATGCAGTTAAAAAGTATGAAAATGAACAAATAGTACTGGTACCGAGTCAGTGCACTGGGGTGGTTGGGTTAGTAGGGGTAGTTGGGGTGGTTGATTGAGGTAATATGTCTTGCTGATGTTGAGGGAGAGGTTGTTGTCCTGGCACCACACTGCCAGGTCTTTGACCTCCTCCCTATAGGCTGTCGTTGGTGATCAGGTCTACCACCGTCGTGTCGTCAGCAAACTTAATGATGGTGTTGGAGTCATGCCTGGCCACGCAGTCGTGGGTGAACAGGGAGTACAGGAGGGGGCTAAGCACGCACCCCTGAGGGGCCCCCGTGTTGAGGGTCAGCTTGATGGATGTGTTGTTGTTTGCCCTCACCATCTGGGGGTGGCTCATCAGAAAGTCCAGTATCCAATTGCAGAGGGAGGTATTTAATCCCAGGGTCCTTAGTTTAGTGATGAGCTTGGAGTGCACGATGGTGTTCTCCGTTTTGCTCTACGACCCCCCACAAGTGTATAAAGAGTTACCCGTCTAACAGAACACAGAGGGTGTTCTTTAATGGAAGCCTCTCTAACATAATCCAGGTAGAGACAGGCATTTGAGTAAAGCCAGTGTGTGTCTGTATGTGGATCACTCAACACTATACATGTCAGCTACTACAGCGACTGAATTGACTGCAACACTTAACCTTTACGGGATTGGTGTCCCGTATACGGGACGGTTGAGCTAATATGCGCTAATGTGAATAGCATGATTGTTGTAAGTAACAGCAAACTTTCCAGGACATAGACATGTGTTATATGGGCAGAAAGCTTAAATTCTTGTTAATCTAACTGCACTGTCCAATTTACAGTAGCTATTACAGTGAAAAAAATACCATGCTATTGCTTGAGGAGAGTGCACAACAACAAAAAACGTATCACAGCAACTGGTTTGATACATTCACCTCTGAAGGTAAATAATGTACTTACGTTCAATTAATCTTGCTCTGATTTGTCATCCTGAGGGTCCCAGAGATAAATTGTAGCATAGTTTCGTTTGAAATGTAGGAACTTAAATGTAGGAACTTGGTTCTACTGTTCGAACCCCTGCTGTCTCTGGCTCCACACCCACCCCGCCCGGACATCTAGATGTGTGAAAGTTAGTGTATAAGCTAATGATCCATCATGTATGATATTCCTGAGAGTGTGTAAACGTACATTTTGTATTGCCATATCATTTTTGTATGTTCTCTATAGTTTGTACTTGAAAAATGTATCAATTGACCAATTGACCAATTCGGGCAGACTTGATAGTCCAGTATTGCAATGCTTCACTGGATCAATCTGAAACTTTGCACACACACTGCTGCCATCTAGTGGCCAAAATGTAAATAGCGCCTAAACTGCAATATTATATTGTGGCCTTTCTCTTGCATTTCAAAGATGATTAAAAAATATATAAATAGATAATGCATGTTTTTTTGTTTGTATTATCTTTTACCAGATCTAATGTGTTATATTCTCCTACATTCATTTCAGATTTCCACAAACTTCAGTGTTTCCATTCAAATGGTATCAATAAATATAATAATAATAATAATAATAATAATAATAATAATAATAATAATAATAATAATAATAATAATAATAATAATAATATGCATATCCTTGCTTCAGGTCCTGAGCTACAGGCAGTTAGATTTGGGTATGTCATTTTAGGCGAAAATTGAAAAATGGGTCCGATCCATAAGAGGTCAACAAAGAGCTGCAGTTAGTTTCAGAATGGCTGGCAAGGAATAAGTTAGTCCTACATATTTCTAAAACTAAAACCATTGTATTTGGGACAAATCATTCACTAAACCCTAAACCTCAACTAAATCTTGTAATAAATAATGTGGAAATTCAGCAAGTTGAGGAGACTAAATTGCTTGGAGTAACCCAGGATTGTAAACTGTCGTGGTCAAAACATATTGATACAACAGTAGCTAAGATGGGGAGAAGTCTGTCCATAATAAAGCGCTGCTCTGCCTTCTTAACAGCACTATCAACAAGGCAGGTCCTACAGGCTCTAGTTTTGTCGCACCTGGACTACTGTTCAGTCGTGTGATCAGGTGCCACAAAAAGGGACTTGCAATTGGCTCAGAACAGGGCAGTGCAGCTGGCCCTTGGATGTACACAGAGAGCTAACATTATAGTAGCAAAGGCCAAATTCAATATTTTATCTCCCTGCTGCTGTTGAACCAGGTCTCTCTTGAAAAATAGATTTTATCTCACTGAGAAAAACCTGTATAAATAAAGTAATGTGCATGTCAATCTCTCCTGGCTCAAAGTGGAGGAGAGATTGACTTCATCACTACTTGTATTTGTGAGAGGTATTGACATGTTGAATGAACCGAGCTGTCTGTTTGAACTACTAGCACACAGCTCGGACACCCATTCATACCCCACAAGACATGCCACCAGAGGTCTCTTCACAGTCCCCAAGTCCAGAACAGACTATGGGAGGCGCACAGTACTACATAGAGCCATGACTGCATGGAACTCTATTCCACATCAAGTAACCGTTTACAGTTTGCAGTTGCACAATAAAGGTTATATTTTAATCAAGTATATAAATATATTTGCTCTTGCACTTTTGAATACGATCAATGTTCTGTTTTGTATGTTACATTTGTTTGTCCAAAACTAATCACCTATGTAAATAGGTTTGCTGTTGCACTTTTGAAAACAATTATTAAAAGTTGTTTTAATTCTGTCTGGCCCAGTCTCTAGTGATGTGTTCCTGTTTTTATTCTGTCTGGCCCACTCTCTAGTGATGTGTTCCTGTTTTTATTCTGTCTGGCCCAGTCTCTAGTGATGTGTTCCTGTTTTTATTCTGTCTGGCCCACTCTCTAGTGATGTGTTCCATCATCAAGGTATCAATTGATGACAATTAACAATGATAGGACAGTCATTTGCAGTAAAAAATATGTAATACAATTCTGGTCAATTTTTTCTGGTGCTCCTTACTTTTTGAAGTTAGGAGCACCAGTGCTACCAATGAAACAGGTTAATGTAGAGCCCTGTGTGTCTGCAGCAGGCAAAGAGAACCTGGCCAACCAGACAGGATGACAGCTACAATCATTTCCAAACAAAGAAAGAGGGGGAGGAAAGAGGGGGAGGAAAGAGAGGGGGAGGAAGCGAAGGG
>CM072248.1:44231379-44268879 GCA_036851935.1 Coregonus suidteri | reverse complement strand
AAACCCAAATCAGAAATAAGTTCCTCCGTTAGTAAATCCATTAGCTCGTCCTGCGCGGAGCTCGCTCTGCATGCGCTCTGTTCATGGCGGCTCGGAGTCTATAAGTATCCAAAGCAACGGCTCCGACTCGGGCTGCTCTGCTCAGTGAAGAGACACGAAAGAGCAGTTAGCTGTTAGCTACTCTTCATCACTCTAAACTCCGACAAACGCAAGGAACATTATTATTTTCTGTGAAATAATCTCTCCTGTTTTATATTTGACGAGGTTGAAGCACTTCTGACACTTAACTCTAACCCATACACATCCTAACCCCTAACTCTAACCCATACACATCCTAACCCCTAACTCTAACCCATACACATAACCCCTAACTCTAAACCCTAACTCCTAACCCCCATACCCATATACACATCCTAACCCCTAACTCTAACCCATACACATCCTAACCCCTAACTCTAACCCATACACATCCTAACCCCTAACTCTAACCCATACACATCCTAACCCCTAACTCTAACCCATACACATCCTAACCCCTAACTCTAACCCATACACATCCTAACCCCTAACTCTAACCCATACACATCCTAACCCCTAACTCTAACCCATACACATCCTAACCCCTAACTCTAACCCATACACATCCTAACCCCTAACTCTAACCCATACACATCCTAACTTATATGCAGACATAGAAGACCAATTCTACTCCCGCTAATGTCCTCTAATCCATTAAATGTATTTGTTTGGTTTGGCCGCTTTCTCAATGTAACGGAACTGTATATTTTAACTGAGACTACTGTTATGGACAGTTACTGATCCTTGAGGTACACAATGAATCTATAGTCTGGCTCTGCAACCGTTATGCTCAGTAATGTCCTGGATGCTTGTATTGTGTCTTGGAGGGTTGAATGCATTGGATGCATCTGTTTAGCTTGGCAGCAGTATTCTTAGTGAAAGTACTATAACGGATGGTAACCAGTACAGGGTAAGGACATACATAGCCTTGCTGCTCCAGAACACTCTCCAGTGTGTGTGGGTGTGTCTCTCTCTCTCTCTCTCTCTCTCTCTGTGTGTGTGTGTGTGTGTGTGTGTGCGTTTGTGTACATGCGGGGTCGCAGATATCAACATCAATAGTTGTTGCCAGACCGTCCAGCCCTCTCATAACATCCAATCAGATAGCAGAAATAACAGGCACAGAATCAGCCACAGCACTCTCTTCAGAGTTTGGATCATTCTCCTACCATCTCTCTCTCTCTCACCCCCCCCCCCCCCCCCAACTCTGGACCTTGTCCATCCTGTAGGTTGTTGGGTTCAACCCTGGACCTGGTCCATCCTGTAGGTTGTTGGGTTCAACCCTGGACCTGGTCCATCCTGTAGGTTGTTGGGTTCAACCCTAGACCTGGTCCATCCTGTAGGTTGTTGGGTTCAACTCTGGACCTTGTCCACCCTGTATGTTGTTGGGTTCAATCCTTGACCTGGTCCATCCTCTATGTTGTTGGGTTCAACCCTGAACCTTGTCCATCCTGTAGGTTGTTGGGTTGAACCCTGAACCTGGTCCATCCTGTAGGTTGTTGGGTTGAACCCTGAACCTGGTCCATCCTGTAGGTTGTTGGGTTCAACCCTGGACCTGGTCCATCCTGTAGGTTGTTGGGTTCAACCCTGGACCTGGTCCATCCTGTATGTTGTTGGGTTCAACCCTGGACCTGGTCCATCCTGTAGGTTGTTGGGTTCAACTCTGGACCTGGTCCATCCTGTAGGTTGTTGGGTTCAACCCTGGACCTGGTCCATCCTGTAGGTTGTTGGGTTTAACCCTAGACCTGGTCCATCCTGTAGGTTGTTGGGTTCAACCCTGAACCTGGTCCATCCTCTATGTTGTTGGGTTCAACCCTGGACCTTGTCCATCCCGTAGGTTGTTGGGTTCAACCCTGGACCTGGTCCATCCTGTAGGTTGTTGGGTTCTACAATGAACCTTGTCCATCCTGTATGTTGTTGGGTTCATTCCTGATCCTGGTCCATCCTGTAGGTTTTTGGGTTCAAACCTGGACCTGGTCCATCCTGTAGGTTGTTGGGTTCAACCCTGGACCTGGTCCATCCTGTAGGTTGTTGGGTTTGACCTGGTCCATCCTGTAGGTTGTTGGGTTCCACTCTGGACCTGGTCCATCCTTTATGTTGTTGGGTTCAACCCTGAACCTGGTCCATCCTGTAGGTTTTTGGGTTCCACCCTGGACCTGGACCATACTGTAGGTTGTTGGGTTCAACCCTGGACCTTTTCCATCCTCTATGTTGTTGGGTTCAACCCTGTCCCTGGAACATCATGTAGGTTGTTGGGTTCAACCCTGGACTTGGTCCATCCTGTGGGTTGTTGGGTTTATCCCTGGACCTGGTCCATCCTGTAGGTTGTTGGGCTCCACTCTGGACCTGGTCCATCCTGTAGGTTGTTGGGTTCAACCCTGAACCTGGTCCATCCTGTAGGTTGTTGGGTTCCACTCTGGACCTGGTCTATCCTGTAGGTTGTTGGGTTCAATCCTGAACCTGGTCCATTCTGTAGGTTGTTGGGTTCAACCCTGGACCTGGTCCATCCTGTAGGTTGTTGGGTTCAACCCTGAACCTGGTCCATCCTGTGTGTTGTTGGGTTCAACCCTGGACCTAGTCCATCCTGTAGGTTGTTGGGTTCAACCTTGGACCCTGTCCATCCTGTAGGTTGTTGGGTTCAACCCTGGACCTGGTCCATCCTGTAGGATGTTGGGTTAACCCTGGACCTGGACCAACCTGTAGGTTGTTGGGTTCAACCCTGGACCTGGTCCATCCTGTAGGTTGTTGGGTTCGACCCTGAACCTGGTCCATCCTGTAGGTTGTTGGGTTCGACCCTGAACCTTGTCCATCCTGTAGGTTGTTGGGTTCGATCCTGGACCTGGTCCATCCTGTAGGTTGTTGGGTTTAACCCTGGACCTGGTCCATCCTGTAGGTTGTTGGGTTCAACCCTGGTCCATCCTGTAGGTTGTTGGGTTCAACCCTGGACCTGGTCCATCCTGTAGGTTGTTGGGTTCAACCCTGGACCTTGTCCATCCTGTAGGTTGTTGGGTTCAACCCTGGACCTTGTCCATCCTGTAGGTTGTTGGGTTCAACCCTGGACCTTATCCATCCTGTAGGTTGTTGGGTTCAACCCTGGACCTGGTCCATCCTGTATGTTGATGGGTTCAACCCTGGACCTGGTCCATCCTGTAGGTTGTTGGGTTCAACCCTGGACCTGGGCCATCCTGTAGGTTGTTGGGTTCAACCCTGGACCTGGGCCATCCTGTAGGTTGTTGGGTTCAACCCTGGACCTGGGCCATCCTGTAGGTTGTTGGGTTCAACCCTGGACCATCCTGTAGGTTGTTGGGTTCAACCCTGGACCTGGTCCATCCTGTAGGTTGTTGGGTTCAACCCTGGTCCATCCTGTAGGTTGTTGGGTTCAACCCTGGACCTGGGCCATCCTGTAGGTTGTTGGGTTCCACAGCTTTAAACCCGTGGATGGTCCATGGACTCTGTGTGTGTCCCAAATGGCCCTATTAGGGCTCTGGTCAGAAGCAGTGCACTATAAAGGGTACAGTGCTGCACTATAAAGGGTACAGTGGTGCACTATAAAGGGTACAGTGTTGCACTATAAAGGGTACATATACAGCCTTCAGAAAGTATTCACACCCGTTGACTTATTCCACATTTTTTTACAGCCTGAATTCAAAATGGATAAAAAAAACTTTTTCTCTCCCATCTACAGACAAAATCTTAAGTGAAAACATGTTTTTTGTACAATATTTGCACATTGTTCTTTTTTAAATTGTTCAAGCTCTGTCAAGACAGACAGACAGACAGACAGTTATAGAGAAATATATATATATATACACACAGATAGGGAGAGAGAGACAGTTAGAGAGAGATAGATAGACAGTTAGAGAGAGACAGATAGATAAACAGTCAGAGAGATAGACAGTTAGACATAGATGGACAGTTAGAGATACAGAAAGACAGTTAGTGAGATAGATAGACAGTTAGATTGACAGTTAGAGAGAGATAGATAGACAGTTAGACATAGATGGACAGTTAGAGAGATATAGAGACAGTTAGTGAGATAGACAGTTAGAGAGAGAGATAGACAGTTAGAGAGAGACAGATAGATAAACAGTTAGAGAGATAGATAGACAGTTAGAGAGAGATAGATAGACAGTTAGAGAGAGACAGATAGATAAACAGTTAGAGAGATAGATAGACAGTTAGAGAGAGACAGATAGATAAACAGTTAGAGAGATAGATAGACAGTTAGACATGGATGGACAGTTAGAGAGATAGAAAGACAGTTAGTGAGATAGATAGACAGTTAGAGAGAGATAGATAGACAGTTAGAGAGAGACAGATAGATAAACAGTTAGAGAGATAGATAGACAGTTAGACATGGATGGACAGTTAGAGAGATAGAAAGACAGTTAGTGAGATAGATAGACAGTTAGAGAGAGATAGATCGACAGTTAGAGAGATAGATAGACAGTTAGAGAGATACATAGACATTTAGAGAGATAGACAGACAGTTAGATATACAGTTAGATAGATAGATAGATAGATAGATAGATAGATAGATAGATAGATAGATAGATAGATAGATAGATAGATAGATAGATAGATAGATAGATAGATAGATAGATAGATAGATAGATAGAATAGATAGATAGATAGATAGATAGATAGATATAGATAGATAGATAGATAGATAGATAGATAGATAGATAGATAGATAGATAGATAGATAGATAGATAGATAGATAGATAGATAGATAGATAGATATACAGTTATAGAGAAAGATAGACAGGTAAAGAGATACACATAGATAGACATTTAGCGAGATAGATAGACAGTCAGAGAGATTTATAGACAGTTAGAGAGAGACAGATAGATAAACAGTCAGAGAGATAGATAGACATTTAGAGAGAGAGACAGATAGAGAGAGTTAGATAGACAGTTAGAGAGGGAGAGATAGACAGTTAGAGAGATAGATAGACAGTTAGAGAGATAGATAGACAGTTAGAGAGATAGATCGACAGTTAGAGAGATATAGATAGATAGATAGATCGACAGTTAGAGAGATAGAGAGACAGTTAGAGAGATAGGTCGACAGTTAGAGAGAGAGACAGATAGAGAGAGTTAGATAGACAGTTAGAGAGGGAGAGATAGACAGTTAGATATACAGTTAGATAGATATAGATAGATAGATAAATAGATAGACAGTTAGATAGATATAGATAGATAGAGAGAAAGATAGACAGGTAAAGAGATAAACATAGATGGACAGTTAGAGAGATAGAAAGACAGTTAGTGAGATAGATAGACAGTTAGAGAGAGATAGGTCGACAGTGAGAGAGATTTATAGACAGTTAGAGAGAGATAGGTCGACAGTGAGAGAGATTTATAGACAGTTAGAGAGAGACAGATAGATAAACAGTCAGAGAGTTAGATAGACAGTTAGAGAGGGAGAGATAGACAGTTAGAGAGATAGATAGATAGATATACAGTTAGACAGTTAGAGATAGATAGATAGATAGACAGTTATAGAGAAAGATAGACAGGTAAAGAGATAAACAGTTATAGTGAGATAGATAGACAGTTAGAGAGAGAGATAGACAGTTAGAGAGAGATAGATAGACAGTTAGAGAGAGAGATAGACAGTTAGAGAGAGATATAGACAGTTAGAGAGTGAGATAGACAGTTAGAGAGATAGATAGACAGTTAGACATAGATGGACAGTTAGAGAGATAGATAGATAGATAGATAGATAGATAGATAGATAGATAGATAGATAGATAGATAGATAGATAGATAGATAGATAGATAGATAGATAGATAGATAGATAGATAGATAGATAGATAGATAGATAGATAGATAGATAGATAGATAGATAGATAGATAGATAGATAGATCGACAGTTAGTGAGATAGATGGACAGTTAGAGAGAGATAGGTCGACAGTTAGAGAGAGAGACACATAGAGATAGATAGACAGTTAGAGAGGGAGAGATAGACAGTTAGAGAAATAGATAGACAGTTAGATAGATAGATAGACAGTTAGACATAGATGGACAGTCAGAGAGAGATATAGACAGTTAGAGAGATAGACAGACAGTTAGAGAGAGATAGATAGACAGTTAGAGAGGGAGAGATAGACAGTTAGAGAGATAGATAGACAGTTAGATATACAGTTAGAGAGATATAGATAGAGAGATAGATAGATAGATATACAGTTAGAGAGATATAGATAGATAGATAGATAGATAGATAGATAGATAGATAGATAGATAGATAGATAGATAGATAGATAGATAGATAGATAGATAGATAGATAGATAGATAGATAGATAGATAGATAGATAGATAGATAGATAGATAGATAGATAGATAGATAGATAGATAGATAGATAGATAGATAGATAGATAGATAGATAGATAGATAGATATATAGATAGATAGATAGATAGATAGATAGATAGATAGACAGTTAGAGAGAGATAGATAGACAGTTAGAGAGGGAGAGATAGACAGTTAGAGAGATAGATAGACAGTTAGATATACAGTTAGAGAGATATAGATAGAGAGATAGATAGATAGATAGATAGATAGATAGATAGATAGATAGATAGATAGATAGATAGATAGATAGATAGAGATAGATAGATAGATTAGATAGATAGATAGATAGATAATAGATAGATAGATAGATAGATAGATAGAGATAGATAGATAGATAGATAGATAGATAGATAGATAGATAGATAGATAGATATAGATAGATAGATATAGATAGACAGTTAGAGATAGATAGATAGACAGTTAGAGAGTGACAGATAGATAAACAGTTAGAGAGAGATATAGACAGTCAGAGAGATAGATAGACAGTAAGATAGATAGGTAGACAGTTAGAGAGATAGATATACAGTTAGAGATAGATAGATATATAGATAGAGAGATAGATAGACAGTTAGAGAGATAGATGGACAGTTAGAGAGAGAGATAGATAAACAGTTAGAGAGAGATATAGACAGTTAGAGAGATAGACAGACAGAGACATATAGACAGAGAGAGACAGATAGATAAACATTTAGAGAGAGATAGACAGACAGAGAGAGAGACAGATAGACAGAGAGAGACAGATAGATAAACATTTAGAGAGAGATAGACAGACAGAGAGAGAGAGACAGATAGACAGAGAGTGACAGATAGATAAACATTTAGAGAGATAGATAGACAGTTAGAGAGATAGAGACAGATAGACAGAGAGAGACAGATAGATAAACATTTAGAGAGATAGATAGACAGTTAGAGAGAGAGAGAGAGATAGAAAGTTAGGGACTCTTCACAGTCCTCAACTCCAGAACAGACTATGGGAGGCGAACAGTACTACATAGAGCAGCACACAAGTCCTCAGGGAAAACATGATTTCAGGTGAAGCAAATGAAGGGCTCTTGTTGTTGGGGTATTACGTCCCTGGCTTGTTGTTGTTGTTGAACCTTGAACCCTGGATTGTGTTTGTGTCTTTGTGTGTATTATTGTGTGTCTGTGTGCGTGTGCGTACATTGTGTGTATGTGTGTGCATGTGATCAGTGTGTGTGTTCACTGTGTGCGTGTGCACGTGTTCAGTGTGTGTGTGGAAGTGGGTGAGTGTGGTGAGTGACTAGACTACAGGCGTCCAAAACAGAACATTTCATGCTGAATGTATTTTACCCCACGTTGAAGTTTATATGACACTTAGTTCTGATATTAAAATGAAGTATGCTGCAGTAATAAAGTCAGTCAGATAGTTTGAATGACTCCGAGTCCCTCAGCGAACATCAATTTTATTGTGAAAACGCTGTCCTTAAAATATTATCCATTTTGTGGCGTGCTATGACATAGCAGAGTATCCGAATGGATGTGTCCCAAATGCATCATATTCCCTATATAGTACACTACGTTTAACCAGAGCCCTATATCGCCCTGGCCAAATGTAGTACACTACATATGGAATATGGTGCCATTTGGGACGCAAGAAATGTCTTGCTCATAAAGTGTGTCTTTGGCTGGGAGCTGGGGAGTTTCTGTTGGGATGTGGCCCTCTCATTGACACGGACCATAACTCTCGGAGGAAACACAATGATTGAAATCCATCTGAGCAGAACTGATAAGGTTCAAGTTTTAAACTGATGAGAGAGAGAGAGAGAGAGAGAGAGAGAGAGAGAGAGAGAGAGAGAGAGAGAGAGAGAGAGAGAGAGAGAGAGAGAGAGAGAGAGAGAGAGAGAGAGAGAGAGAGAGAGAGAGAGAGAGAGAGAGAGAGAGAGAGAGAGAGAGAGAGAGAGAGAGAGAGAGAGAGAGAGAGAGAGAGAGAGAGAGAGAGAGAGAGAGAGAGAGAGAGAGAGAGAGAGAGAGAGAGAGAGAGACAGAGAGAGAGAGAGACAGAGAGAGAGAGAAAGAGAGAGAGAGAGAGAGAGAGAGAGAGAGACAGAGACAGAGACAGAGACAGAGAGGTCTCCAGTAGTTACTAGGATCGAAGAAAATGTACCCTGCCGTCACCAACAAGCATACAAGGGAAGTGTTAACTTCATCATTAACCTAGCCAGTCCCTGATAAGGTGAGGTCTTCAACTTCATCATTAACCCAAGACTCCCCCCCCCCCCCCCCCCCCCACACATACACATGCACACACACATTGCTACTGCAGCACAAACAAACCACCAGTCCATAAAAGCCTGCAGAGGAAAATAGACGCACGTTAACCACACGCCTACACACTCATTATCAGTAATTACACACTCTGATAGGGGTTCATATTGATAACACACCCTCAGGGGAGAGAGAGAGAAAGAGAGCGAGTGTGTTCTCTGTGTGGGAGCCAAGAGTGCCCCAGGTCCTCTACACTGAGCTAAAGTGGACACGGCTTCTAGTGTGCATGTGTGTGTGGTGTGTGTGGGTGGTGTGTGTGTGTGTGTGTGTGTGTGTGTGTGTGTGTGCAGCAATAAACGGCTGGCTCAGGGACTCTGGTTAACCAGACTGTAATTGTGACTCCCAGAATGCTCTCTGTTATGTTTGTTTGCCAGTAAACTCAGCTCCAGTCGTTCTGCTGTGTCCGCACGGCCGGGGGATTGTGTAGGCTCTCTTTCTATTGTTTTTTAACAAGGCTCAGTAACAGAGTGAGACAGGGACAGAACTGAGTCATGTTGTTTTTCAAACATTATTGTGTCAAAAATAGAATAGAACAGTGGTCCTCTGTAGCTCAGCTGTTAGAGCACGGCGCTTGTAACGCCAGGGTAGTGGGTTCGATCCCCAGGACCACCCATACGTTAAAAAAAATATATGCGCACATGACTGTAAGTCGCTTTGGATAAAAGCGTCTGCCAAATGGCATATTATTATAATAGAAAACAGTTGTTATTTTACTGTCAGAGTATGTTGAGGTTTAAGTTTTGGGTAGTTAGAGTTATGTGGATTTATAAAATCTTTCTAAAATGTATCCATGGAAACACTTCAACTTGTTTTCTCATTTATCTCTAATAATATTATAATAATAAGATATTAACTCAACACTATATTATTATAATAATAAGCTATTAACTCAACACTATAATATTATTTTAATTTAACCCTTGTGTGGTGTTTTTGTTATTCGCGGGTCTGATGGACCCACAACATTACTGGGTTTTTATAACTATACAGCCAGAACAATTAACGTAAAATACTTAATACTTAGATGTTGACTTATATAAATTAACAAGCAATATAGACAGCATACATGGTTAATATTTGCCATTTACATCTGCTAGATCACATTTATCAATAAAAGCACTATTCGTTTTTTTTGTTGATATAATGTGTTTTTTTGTAAACAAAAATCAATTATAATCAAGACATGGGTGGAATTAATCATGTTTAACTTGAACAAATATAAATGAAACAAGGTTTTCATCACTATTGTCACGCCCTGGCTCTGGGGACACTGTTATGTTGAGCCAGGGTGTGTAATTCTATGTTTGTATTTCTATGTTGGCCTGAGTGACTCCCAATCAGAGGCAACGAGTGTCAGCTGGTTGTCTCTGATTGGGAGCCATATTTAACTGTCTGTCTTTCACTTTGTGTTTGTGGTTTCTTGTTCGTGTTGGTTTGTGTTTAAACCATAGACGTCACGTTTTTCGTTTGTTGTTTTGATCGTGTGATCATTAAATAAATATAAATATGTTCACCTGCAACGCTGCGCCTTGGTCTCTCCCTGACGATCGTGACAGAAGAAACCACCAAAACCGGACCAAGCAGCGTTTCGTCAGCCCTGTCCGGCCCGTTCCTGCTCTCCGCACCAAGTCTGTGGTGCGTCTCGTCAGCCCCCGGCTCGGCCCGTTCCTGCTCCCCGCACCAGTCAGTGGTGCGCTTCGTCAGCCCGGCTCGGCCCATTCCTGCTCCCCGCACCAAGTCTGTGGGTGCGTTTTCGTCAGCCCGGCTCGGCCCATTCCTGCTCCCCGCACCAAGTCTGTGGTGCGTTTCGTCAGCCCTGTCCCGGCCCGTTCCTGCTCTCCGCACCAAGTCTGTGGTGCGCGTCGCCAGCCCAGTCCGGCCTATTCCTGCTCCCCGCACCAAGTCTGTGGTGCGTTTCGTCAGCCCTGTCCGGCCCGCTCCTGCTCCCCACACCAAGCCAGTGGTGTGCGTCGTCAGTCCAGCACGGCCCGTGCCTGTTCCCCCACACCAAGCCAGTGGTGTGCGTCGTCGTCGGTCCGGCACGGCCCGTAGCCCCTTGCCTGTTCTCACTGGTGCCTGGTCCGGCACCGGTCAGATGCGTTACGCCGGAGCTAGAGCAATCCGCTCCATCAGTGTGCAGTCCAGCTCCGGCCAACGGGGCCAGACCGGACCAGGGGTACTTTGGGGGGTTGGAGAGGGAGTGGGGATCAGGCCCGGAGCCGGATCCGCCGCCAAGGCGGAGTGCCCACCCGGTCCCTCCCCTGTGGTATTTAGTTGGTGCGGTCGGAGTCCGCGCCTTTTAAGGGGGGGTACTGTCACGCCCTGGCTCTGGGGACATTGTTATGTTTGAGCCAGGGTGTGTAATTCTATGTTTGTATTTCTATGTTGGCCTGAGTGACTCCCAATCAGAGGCAACGAGTGTCAGCTGGTTGTCTCTGATTGGGAGCCATATTTAACTGTCTGTCTTTCACTTTGTGTTTGTGGTTTCTTGTTCGTGTTGGTTTGTGTTTAAACCATAGACGTCACGTTTTTACGTTTCGTTTTGTTTTTTGTTTTGATCGTGTGATCATTAAATAAATATAAATATGTTCACCTGCAACGCTGCGCCTTGGTCTCTCCCTGACGATCGTGACAACTATTGATGTTTATTGCTTTGAACTGAACAAATTGGAAGGACACATTTTACATACAGTATTTTATGGAAATGCTAAATTAGCCCCATTGAACACAAATTAAGGCCGTTCTACACACCACAGCACTTCTTCTTGTTGCTACCGGCTGAAATATATAATTATTATGAAAACACTTAGTTCAGGAATTTTGCTAACAACTCACTCACTCACTCACTCACTCACTCACTCACTCACTCACTCACTCACTCACTCACATATACAGTTACAGCAGGCCAAGGTAGGAGAGTCAGACACACACACATGCAACAACATCACTCACACAGACAGACAGGCAGGGAGACAGACATACAGGCAGGGAGACAGACAGACATGCAGGGAGACAGACAGACAGACAGGCAGGGAGACAGACAGACAGGCAGGGAGACAGACAGACAGGCAGGGAGACAGACAGACATGCAGGGAGACAGACAGGCAGGGAGACAGACAGACAGACAGGCAGGGAGACAGACAGACATGCAGGGAGACAGACAGACAGGCAGGGAGACAGGCAGAGAGACAGACAGACAGGTTATTGGTGCTATGTTGAAACAGTAGGGAGGAGGAAGACAGAGTGAAGGCACACAGCAAACCTTTTTGTTTCATTTTTACTTGTTTTCACCTAAACACACACTTTTTCACACTTTTATTACCCTCGGGTCCAGTGGACCCGAACACCACATACAGTGGGGAAAAAAAGTATTTAGTCTGCCACCAATTGTGCAAGTTCTCCCAATTAAAAAGATGAGAGAGGCCTGTAATTTTCATCATAGGTACACGTCAACTATGACAGACAAAATGAGAAAATAAAATCCAGAAAATCACATTGTAGGATTTTTAATGAATTTATTTGCAAATTATGGTGGAAAATAGTATTTGGTCAATAACAAAAGTTTCTCAATACTTTGTTATATACCCTTTGTTGGCAATGAAACAGGTCAAACGTTTTCTGTAAGTCTTCACAAGGTTTTCACACACTGTTGCTGGTATTTTGGCCCATTCCTCCATGCAGATCTCCTCTAGAGCAGTGATGTTTTGGGGCTGTCGCTTGGCAACACGGACTTTCAACTCCCTCCAAAGATTTTCTATGGGGTTGAGATCTGGAGACTGGCTAGGCCACTCCAGGACCTTGAAATGCTTCTTACGAAGCCACTCCTTCGTTGCCCGGGCGGTGTGTTTGGATCATTGTCATGCTGAAAGACCCAGCCACGTTTCATCTTCAATGCCCTTGCTGATGGAAGGAGGTTTGTAGTAGGCGGCGTAGTGTGTTACTGATGGTAGGCTTTGTTACTTTGGTCCCAGCTCTCTGCAGGTCATTCACTAGGTCCCCCCGTGTGGTTCTGGGATTTTTGCTCACCGGTCTTGTGATCATTTTGACCCCACGGGGTGAGATCTTGCATGGAGCCCCAGATCGAGGGAGATTAACAGTGGTCTTGTATGTCTTCCATTTCCTAATAATTGCTCCCACAGTTGATTTCTTCAAACCAAGCTGCTTGCCTATTGCAGATTCAGTCTTCCCAGCCTGGTGCAGGTCTACAATTTTGTTTCTGGTGTCCTTTGACAGCTCTTTGGTCTTGGCCATAGTGGAGTTTGGAGTGTGACTGTTTGAGGTTGTGGACAGGTGTCTTTTATACTGATAACAAGTTCAAACAGGTGCCATTAATACAGGTAATGAGTGAAGGACAGAGGAGCCTCTTAAAGAAGAAGTTACAGGTCTGTGAGAGCCAGAAATCTTGCATACATAGACACTCTGGCTTTACTCAAGCCAGTGGCATGTCATTAGTAAAGACTGAAAAAAGTAATGGGCCTAGACAGCTGCCCTGGGGAATTCCTGATTCTACCTGGATTATGTTGGAGAGGCTTCCATTAAAGAACACCCTCTGTGTTCTGTTAGACAGGTAACTCTGTATCGACAATATAGCAGGTGGAGTATAGCCATAACACATACATTTTTCCAGCAGTAGACTATGATCGATAATGTCAAAAGCTGCACTTAAGTCTAACAAAACAGCCTCCACAATCTTCTGATCATCAATTTCGCTCAGCCAATCATCAGTCATTTGTGTAAGTGCTGTGCTTGTTGAATGTCCTTCTCTATAAGCATGCTGAAAGTTTGTTGTCAATTTGTTTACTGTAAAATAGCATTGTATCTGGTCAAACACCATTTTTTCCAATAGTTTACTGAGGGTTGGTAACAGGCTGATTAATCGGCTATTTGAGCCAGTAAAGGGGGCTTTACTATTCTTAGGTAGCGTAATGACTTTTGCTTCCCTCCAAGCCTGGGGGCACGCACTTTCTAGTAGGCTTAAATTGAAAATATGGCAAATAGGAGTGGCAATATCGTCCGCTATTATTCTCAGTCATTTTCCATCCAAGTTGTCAGACCCCGTTGGCTTGTATTGTTGACAGACAACAATAATTCGTTCACCTCTTCCACACTCACTTTTACAATGCTTGTCTTTCATAATTTGGTCTGATATACTTGGATGTGTAGTGTCAGCAATTGTTGCTGGCATGTCATGCCTATGTTTGCTAATCTTGCCAATGAAACAAATTATTAAAGTAGTTGGCAATATCAGTTGGTTTTGTGATGAATGAGCCATCTGATTCAATGAATGATGGAGCTGAGTTTGCCTTTTTTCCCAAAATGTCATTGAAGGTGCTCCAAAGCTTTTTACTATCATTCTTTATGTCAATTATCTTTTTTTCATTGTGTAGTTTCTTCTTCATTTTATTCGGTTTAGTCACACATATTAACGCAACAGTTTAATATTTTAATAATATAAGATATTAACTCAACACTATAATATTATGAGATATTAACTCAACACTATATTATAATAATATGAGATATTAACTCAACACTATAATATTATAATAATATGAGATATTAACTCAACACTATAATATTATAATAATATGAGATATTAACTCAACACTATAATATTATAATAATATGAGATATTAACTCAACACTATATTATAATAATATGAGATATTAACTCAACACTATAATTTTATAATAATATGAGATATTAACTCAACACTATATTATAATAATATGAGATATTAACTCAACACTATATTTTATAATAATATGAGATATTAACTCAACACTATAATATTATAATAATATGAGATATTAACTCAACACTATAATATTATAATAATATGAGATATTAACTCAACACTATAATATTATAATAATATAAGTTAAGTTATATTAACTCAACACTGTAATATTTGTTATTCTGTTTGCTTTTCTGGAATAGAACCGTAGCTATAAATAAAATATCAAAAGAAACACAGTTTGAGAGAAGCTTGCGTGAAAAACGACAAACTGCTATTTTAGAAAGTTTTCCCAGACTGAGCTCTATTCTCTTCCCGTCGAGAGAGAGAGAGAGAGAGAGAGAGAGAGAGAGAGAGAGAGAGAGAGAGAGAGAGAGAGAGAGAGAGAGAGAGAGAGAGAGGAGAGAGAGAGAGAGAGAGAGAGAGAGAGAAGAGAGATGTGTATTTAGAATATATCTGTAATAGAATATTCCTTATGGATTCCTCCTGTTCTAGCTGCATCAGTAGCAGAATGAGGCGATAACATGACGTTCTATTTCCTAAGGCCTGTAGCAGACAGAGAAACAGCATACTACAACATCAACAGCATACTACAACATCAACAACATCAACAACAGGAACAACAGGACGACGGAACGACACAAATTAAAAGAGTTCTACCTTCCCAATGCTGGCTGTGGATAGGCTGAAAGAGAAAGGACTGGCTGTGGTAGGATAGGCCGTGGATAGCTGAAGAGAAAGGACTGGCTGTGGTAGGCTGAAAGAGAAAGGACTGGCTGTGGATAGGCTGTAAGAGACAGGACTGGCTGTGGATAGGCTGAAAGAGACAGGACTGGCTGTGGATAGGCTGAAAGAGACAGGACTGGCTGTGGATAGGCTGAAAGAGACAGGACTGGCTGTGGATAGGCTGAAAGAGAAAGGACTGGCTGTGGATAGGCTGAAAGAGACAGGACTGGCTGTGGATAGGCTGAAAGAGAAAGGACTGGCTGTGGATAGGCTGAAAGAGACAGGACTGGCTGTGGATAGGCTGAAAGAGACAGGACTGGCTGTGGATAGGCTGAAAGAGAAAGGACTGTAAATAGACACTGTTTCATTATGGAGCTGAGTGTGGAGCTGAGTGTGCTTTTCATTATGGAGCTGAGTGTGCTTTGATTAGTGAGACGAGGAAAGAATGAATATGAGATGTAGTTCCTCTAGTAATGTAGCGTCATCAGTGAATAAAGAAGAGCTGACTAGCCATCCTCTTTCTGAATAAATCTAGAACTCTGTGTGATATGAAACACAAACAGTCTGGAAGATTGGCTGACAAAGTCTAAATTGGAAGAGAGAAAATAGTTGTGGTGTTATCACAGTGATATTTAACAACCTGTGGTGTCATCATACAGTGATATTTAACATCCTGTGGTGTCATCATACACAGTGATATTTAACATCCTGTGTTGTCATCATACACAGTGATATTTAACAACCTGTGGTGTCATCATACACAGTGATATTTAACATCCTGTGGTGTCATCATACACAGTGATATTTAACAACCTGTGGTGTCATCATACACAGTGATATTTAACATCCTGTGGTGTCATCATACACAGTGATATTTAACATCCTGTGGTGTCATCATACACAGTGATATTTAACATCCTGTGGTGTCATCATACACAGTGATATTTAACATCCTGTGGTGTCATCATACACAGTGATATTTAACATCCTGTGGTGTCATCATACACAGTGATATTTAACAACCTGTGGTGTCATCATACACAGTGATGGGGGGGGGGGGGGGACTCCTAAACTATATGGAATTGTTTTAATAAGGTCATACCAAGGATCATTTAGCTATTTGATAAAAAATAATAAAAAAAAGATGAAAAATGATTTTTGGCCTTACTGCTATTAGCCCTTTCACTACATGGAACAACAGATAGTCCCCCCAAAAACTCCAAAGGAAATTTGTTCTGAAGTCTGTCCTGTATCTGAGAGATATAAGAAAGATCAGGAAACATTTGTTATTTTTTTTGACATGTATTTAACCCCATATTATTGGCTCTAAACAGTCTCTGTATATATACAGTACATCCATTCATTTTTTTTCAACTGGTACCGGGGGACATTCAGACAACTGGTACCGGGGGACATTCAGACGAGTTTTGTGAGGCCTGTGGGGCGTCCTAGAGCAGAACAACCGGCACGTACCTGTTTGTGAGAGTCTCACCGTTCCACAGAGGGGTCATATAAGTGTGTTTTTAGAACACTTGGAAATATGATTTATGCATCCTTGTTTATTATCATAATGTGTATAGATTTCTCCTCTTTCACGCATTGCTGGAACTTTGGCTACCAGCTTTGTGCCTTTGTGAACAACCTCCAGATGCTTTTTTTCAGGTTTGATGTGGTGGTTCTGGACGCACTGGCGGACTTACCACTAGGCAGAAGAGGCAATTGCCTCAGGCCTCAAATCATCAACGGGCCTCATGAGCTGGACATAATATAATAATATTAGCTTTTTAAAATATATACATTTTAAAATAATTTCTCAGCTTGAGGCCCCCGATGCTCCGCTCGACGCATTATAAATAAATACAAAAAAAATCTCCATCTAAATCTCTAAGCTAGAGAGATCTGTTTTATTTTTTTGCAAGGGCGCATCCACCGATGTCGGCCTTCCGCTTCTGCGGTGAAAGGTGGCAGTGCTACACAGTCTTTGTCAGACCAGGAGAAATCTCGAAAATCGACTTTGTCACGAAAACGTCTGAATGGTTTGACCTCTGCTTTGCTCTACAACGAGTGTCAACGGACTCGTCTGAAGGTAACCCGGTACCGGGACAAAATATGAATGGAAATGAATAGGGCAAATGAGCTTTCTGATATCTATCACATAGAGGAAAAACAGTTCAAAACAAACTTCCTATTGATAAAATGATTTACTATCCGTTATTCAATGCGTTTCTATGGGCTAATAGCAGTAAGGCCAAATTCAATGTAGATATATATATATTTGTTATACCTACAGGGGTCCTACAATTCCAAATCAAATATCTACAGCGCCTTCAGAAAGTATTAACACCCCTTGAGTTTTTCCACATTTTGTTGTTAGAAAGTGGAATTAAAATGGATTTAATTCTCATTGTTTGTCAAAAAATCTACACAAAATATTCTATAACGTCAAAGTGGAAGAAAAATTATAATATTTGTAGAAAATAAAACTCAAAACACTAACACATCTTCATTAAATAAATATTCAACCCCCTGAGTCAATACAAGTTAGTGTCACACCCTGATCTGTTTCACCTGTCTTTGTGATTGTCTCCACCCCCCTCCAGGTGTCGCCCATCTTCCCCATTATCCCCTGAGTATTTATACCTGTGTTCTCTGTTTGTCTGTTGCCAGTTTGTTTTGTTTCGTCAAGCCTACCAGCGTTTTTTCCCCTTGCTGCTGTCTTTCTCAAGTTCCTGTTTTTCTAGTTTTTCCAGGTTTTGACCATTCTGCCTGCCCTGACCCTGAGACTGCCTGCTGTTCTGTAACTTTTCACACCACCCTGGATAATTGACCTCTGCCCTTGACCTGTCGTTTGCCTGCCTCCTGTTTTTGTAATAAACTTTTGATACTTCGACACTATCTGCATCTGGGTCTTCTCCTGAAACGTGATAGTACGAACTGGCCAAGAATGACCCAGCAGACTCGGATCAGCTCCGCAACGCCATCTCCTCCCAAGGAGCCACCATTGGAAGGCACGAGGAGTTGCTTCGTGGTCTCATGGAAGGGTTCCAGACCTTGGCCGAATGCCAAGACCGAGCGATTAACACATTGCTGGAGTAAATCCCGGGGTTGTCTGTTAGGCAGCCTACCATGACGGTAACCTCCCAGCCCCCCTCCCCGGCCACCCGGTTTCCCGAGAACCCCGCTTACCTCCCCCGGAATGCTTCGCTGAAGAGTCAGGAACCTGTTGGGCATTTCTCACTTAGTGTTCACTCATCATCTTTGAGCTGCAGCCCTCCTCCTTCTCCTCAGACCACTCTAAGACAGCCTCATCACGCTGATGTCCGGGAGGGCTCTCGCCTGGGCTACGGCGGTGTGGGAACAACAGTCGGCAGTATGCTTCAGTCTGGAGGAGTTCATGCAGGAGGTAAAGAGGGTTTTCGATGCTCCATTGTCCAGGAGAGAGGCTGCCAGGAAGTTGCTCCAGCTTTGGCAAGAATCCCACTGTGTGGCAGACTATTCGGTGGATTTCCGCACGTTAGCAGCTGAGTGTGCCTGGAACCCAGAGGCACTGTTCAACACGTTCCTGCGCGGAGTATCGGAGGAGGTAAAGGACGAGCTTGCAGCCCGGGAGCTACTGATGGATCTCGAATCGCTCATCTCCTTGACCATTCGGATCGATGGGCGACTACGGGAACGAAGGAAGGAGAGGATGTCCGATTCCACTCGCCCGCCCAAGGATTCCACCTCGCCGCCGAGGCATTCCCCCGAGAGTCTCCGAAGTCTGCCGATTCACCTCTTCCCGAGCCGATGCAACTAGGCAGAGCTAGGCTGTCTCCAGCCGAATGGCAATACAGGCTTCACACGAAGAGTTGCCTGTATTGCAGGACTACTGGTTATTTTGTGTCCACCTGTCTACTAAAAGACCAGGCTCACTCGTAGGAGCGAGTACTCTGGTGGGCCATATGGAGAACTTTTCCTCTCCCGTTACTCGCACCCCATTTCATGCCATCTTGCTGTGGGGGAACCAGAAGAAATCTCTCCGGGTACTCATCGACTCTGGGGCTGATGAGAGCTTTATGGACGCTACCCTGATGTTCGAGCTGGGCATCCCCACTCAGCCCCTCACCATTCCCATGGATGTTAGAGCACTGGATGGGTGCTCTATAGGCCGGGTCACCCACAATACCACCCGCATCAACCTACGAGTATCAGGGAACCACAGCGAGACGATCAAATTCCTGCTAATTAAGTCTCCTCAGGTTCCCATGGTATTGGGTTTCTCTTGGCTTCAGCGACACAACCCGTTTATTGACTGGTGCCATCATGGTCTGGAGCCCATTCTGCCACGCTCATTGCCTGAAGTCAGCGCAGCCTGCCCCGGGACGTCTTCCTGGGGGCTCGGAAGTTGCCTCGGACCTCTCCACCATTCCCGCGGAGTACCATGACTTCTGGGAGGTGTTCAGTAAGGCCCTGGCTACTTTGCTTCCGCCGCACCGACCCTACAACTGTGGATTCAACCTTCTTCCAGCCACCACTCCGCCCCAGGGATGACTGTACTCACTGTCGGGTCCGGAGATCAAGGCTATGGAGACCTACATTGAGGACTCCCTAGCTGCCGGGTTCATCTGTCCTTCTGCCTCCCCTGCCAGCGCAGGGTTCTCTTTGTGGAGAAGAAGGACAAAACCCTGCGCCCGTGCATCGACTACCGAGGCCTCAACGACATCACGGTGAAGAACCACTACCTGCTACCACTCATCTCCTTGGCCTTTGAGCCGCTCCAGGGGGCCTACGTGTTCTCCAAGCTGGACCTACGGAACGCCTACCACCTGGTGTGGATACGGGAGGGGGACGAGTGGATGACTGCCTTCAACACGGCCAGCGTTCACTACGAGTATCTGGTCATGCCATTTGGTCTTACCAATGCTCCAGCTGTGTTCCAGGCCCTGGTTAATGATGTTCTCCGTGACATGTTGAACCGGTTCATCTTCGTCTACCTCGACGACATCCTCATCTTCGCCCGCTCCACCGAAGAACATGCGCTCCTTGGTCCTGGAGTGGGCCCACTCCTCCAGGCTTGCCTGCCACCTGGACTCCCGTCGGACCCTGTCCTTTGTGCGACAACGCTTTTGGTGGCCTATCATGGTTCCTGATGTCTCCGCATTTGTCACCGCCTGCATGATCTGTGCACAGAATAAAACTCCTCTGCAAGCTCCGGCTGGTCTCCTCCAACCTCTGCCTGTACCTCACCGTCCCTGGTCTCACATATCCCTGGACTTTGTCACAGGTCTCCCCCGTCTGACGGCAACACCGCCATCCTGACAGTTGTGGACTGGTTTATCCAAAGCCGCCCACTTCATTCCTCTCCCCAAGCTACCCTCCGCCAAAGAGACGGCCCAGCTCATACCAATAATTGTATGTGGGGTACAGAGATGAGGTAGTCATTCAAAAATCGTGTTAAACACTATTATTGCACACAGAGGGAGTCCATGCAACTTATTATGTGACATGTTAAGCACATTTTTACTCCTGAACTTATTTAGGCCTGCCATAACAAAGGGGTTGAATACTTATTGACTCAAGACATTTTCAGCTTTTCATTTTTAATTAATTTTAAAAAATATCTAAAAACATAATTCCACTTTGACATAATGGGCTATTGTGTTTAGTTCAGTGACCAAAAAATTACAATTTAATTCATTTTGAATTCAGGCTGTAACACAACAAAATGTTAAATAAGTCAAGGGGTATGAACACTTTCTGAAGGCACCGTAAATTATCCTTGGTATGACCATCTTAAAACAATTCCATATGTTAGCTTAAAAGTAGAAGTCGCATCGCCATACCTCCAAAATCATGTCGCTGTCACGCCTCCCTTGGAGGTCTGGAGAATTTTGTATTACAAAAAACGGTTTGAATGGTCTGTTGGCTCCAAGCGGCAAAATGTTGATTGGATGTTACATTTCAAGAACCTTCCCCACATGCCCTTTGGTGCTGCGTGTTATGTTCGTCGCTGTTTTCAGACTGGGAAGGACACATTTTGCAGAGAGTTTTTCCTGTATGCTAGTTTGCAACATGGCAGAAAATGGAAGAAACCCTGTAGGAAAAATGTAATTCTGTTTTGTCAGAAGTGTGTTCCCTACACAAAATTGATATATATCAACATATTTTGATGGGGTTTTAATCGGCGAGTTCTCGGCCATCCTCACGATAGATTGTAAAAATAATCGTTGTGCACCCTGGAGGGGTGAGGCAGGGGGAGATGGAGGGCTGAGGCATGGGGAAGTGGAGGGGTGAAGCAGGGTGAGATGGAGGGGTGAGGCAGGGGGGGATGGGAGGTGGAGGGGTGAGGCAGGGGGAGATGGAGGGCTGAGGCAGGGGGGGATGGAGGGGTGAGGCAGGGGGAGATGGAGGGCTGAGGCAGGGGGGATGGAGGGGTGAGGCAGGGGGGATGGAGGGGTGAGGCAGGGGGATGGAGGGGGAAGCATGGGGAGGGGGGTGAGGCAGGGGGAGGGGGAGGCATGGAGGGCTGAGGCAGGGGGGGGATGGAGGGGTGAGGCAGGGGGGAGATGGAGGGCTGAGGCAGGGGGGATGGAGGGGTGAGGCGGGGTGGATGGAGGGCTGAGGCAGGGGGGATGGAGGGGTGGAGGGGGGAGGTGGAGGGGGGCAGGGGGGAGGGGGTGAGGCAGGGGGGATGGAGGGGTGAGGCGAATGGGTAGATGGGGGCTGAAGGGGGATGGAGGGGTGAGGCATGTGGAGGGGGAGGGGGTGGGGGGGTGGAGGGGTGAGGCAGAGGGGTGAGGATGGAGGGGTGAGGCAGGGGGGATGGAGGGGTGAGGCAGGGGGGATGGAGGGGTGAGGCAAGGTGGGGAGGATCGTGGGGGAGATCGTGGGAGATGGTGGTGGGGGTGAGGATTTTTTCCAGGTGCAGTTTGAGTGATAGCATTAATCACGACACCTGCACCTGCACGCACACACACACACACACACACACACACACACGCACACACCTCTACTGTGACATCAATGACCTGACACTGTACTGTACGCGACCCACGCTACTGTCCATGTTCCTTTGCAGATACACTATACATGCCACACATACAACATACTTCAACCACACAAGACAAGGGAGGAAAGCCTAGATTTACAGAGAAAGGCGCTATACTTCCCCCATTTTCCTCCTAAAAAATGGCTCAAAATCAACTGGTACTTTGTATCACAGAGTAGGTGACTACAGTTCACAGTTCTGTTGCCAGGACATTTATCAAAGTAAGATCAACATGTTTGAAGCTAACGCTCTCCTCCTCCTCTCCTCTCCTCTCCTCTCCTACTCCTCTCCTCTCCTCTCCTCTCCTCTCCTCTCCTCTCCTCTCCTCTCCTCTCCTCTCCTCTCCTCTCCTCTCCTCTCCTCTCCTCTCCTCTCCCCTCTCCTCTCCTCTCCTCTCCTCTCCTCCTCTCCTCTCCTCTCCTCTCCTCTCCTCTCCTCTCCTCTCTCCTCTCCTCTCCTCTCCTCTCCTCTCCTCTCCTCTCCTCTCCTCTCTCCTCTCCTCTCCTCTCCTCTCCTCTCCCCTCCCCTCCCCCTCTCCTCTCCTCTCCTCTCCTCTCCTCTCCTCTCCTCTCCTCTCCTCTCCTCTCCTCTCCTCTCCTCTCCTCTCCTCTCCTCTCCTCTCCTCTCTTCTCCTCTCCTCTCCCTCTCCTCTCCTCTCCTCTCTCCTCTCTCCTCCTCTCCTCTCTCCTCCTCTCCTCTCCTCTCCTCCCTCTCCTCTCCTCTCCTCGTCCTCTCCTCTCCTCTCCTCTCCTCTCCTCTCCTCTCCTCTCCTCTCCTCTCCTCTCTCCTCTCCTCCTCCTCTCCTCTCTCCTCCTCTCCTCTCCTCTCTCCTCCTCTCCTCTCCTCTCCTCTCCTCTCCTCTCCTCTCCTCCTCTCCTCTCCTCTCCTCTCCTCTCTCTCTCCTCTCTTTTACTCTCACCTCCTCTCTCATCCTCTACTGTCTCTCCTCTTCTCTATTCTCCTCTCCTCTCATCTCCTCTCTCCTCCTCCTCTCCTCTCCTCTCCTCTCCATCTCCTCTCTCCTCCTCTCCTCTCCTCTCCTCTCCTCTCCTCTCCTCTCCTCTCCTCTCCTCTCCTCTCCTCTCCTTTACCCTCTCCTCTCCTCTCCTCTCCTCTCCTCTCCTCTCCTCTCCTCTCCTCTCGTCTCCTCTCCTCTCCTCTCCTCTCCTCTCTCCTCTCCTCTCCTCTCCTCTCCTCTCCTCTCCTCCTCCTCTCCTCTCCTCTCCTCCTCCTCTCTCTCCTCCTCTCCTCCACTCCTCTCCTCCTCTCCTCTCCTCTCCTCTCTTCTCTCTCTCTCCTCTCCTCTCCTCTCCTCTCCTCTCCTCTCCTCTCCTCTCCTCTCCTCTCCTCTCCTCTCCTCTCCTCTCCTCTCCTCTCCTCTCCTCTCCTCTCCTCTCCTCTCCTCTCCTCCCTCTCCTCTCCTCTCCTCTCCTCTCCTCTCCTCTCCTCTCCTCTCCTCTCCTCTCCTCTCCTCTCCTCTCCTCTCCTCTCCTCTCCTCTCCTCTCCTCTCCTCTCCTCTCCTCTCCTCTATCCTCTCCTCTCCTCTATCCTCCTCTCCTCTCCCTCTCTCTCTAGCCTCTCTCTCCTCTCCTCTCCTCACCTCTCCTCTCATTACATCTCTTCTATCCTCCTCTCCTCAAATCTATCCTCTCTCCTCTCTCCTCCTCTCCTCACATCTCTCTTCTCCTCTCCTCACACCTCTCCTCTCCTCTCCTCTCCTCTCCTCTCCTCTCCTCTCCTCTCCTCTCCTCTCCTCTCCTCTCCCTCTCCTCTCCTCTCCTCTCCCTCTCCTCTCTCCTTTCCCTCTCCTCTCCTCCTCTCCTTTCCCCTCTCCTATCCTCTCCTCTCCTCTCTCTTCCTCTCCTTTCCTCCTCTCCTCCTCCTCTCTCTCCTCCTCTCCTCCACTCCTCTCCTCCTCTCATTTCCTCCCTCTCCTCTCCTCTCCTCTCCTCCTCTCCTCTCCTCTCCTCTCCTCTCCTCTCCTCTCCTCTCCTCTCCTCTCCTCTCCTCTCCTCTCCTCTCCTCTCCTCTCCTCTCTCCTTTCTTGTCTCCTCTCCTCTCCTCTCCTCTCCTCTCCTCTCCTCTCCTCTCCTCTCCTCTCCTCTCCTCTCCTCTCCTCTCCTCTCCTCTCCTCTCCTCTCTCCTTTCCCCTCTCCTATCCTCTCCTCTCCTCTCTCTTCCTCTCCTTTCCTCCTCTCCTCCTCCTCTCTCTCCTCCTCTCCTCCACTCCTCTCCTCCTCAATTTCTTTTCCTTCCTCTCCTCTCCTCTCCTCTCCTCTCCTCTCCTCTCCTCTCCTCTCCTCTCCTCTCCTCTCCTCTCCTCTCCTCTCCCTCTCTCCTCTCCTCTCCTCTCCTCTCTCCTTTCTCTTGTCTCCTCTCCTCTCCTCTCCCTCTCCTCTCCTCTCCTCTCCTCTCCTCTCCTCTCCTCTCCTCTCCTCTCCTCTCCTCTCCTCTCCTCTCCTCTCCTCTCCTCTCCTCTCCTCTCGTCCTCTCCTCTCTTGTCCTCTCCTCTCTCCTCCTCTCTTCTCCTCCTCTCCTCTCCTTTCCGCTCTCCTTCTCCCCTCCTCTCCTCTCCTCTCCTCCTCTCTCCTCCTCATCTCCTTTCATCTCTCCTCCTATCCTCTCCTCCTCTCTCCTCCTCTCCTCTCTCCTCCTCTCCTCTCCTCTCTTCATCCTCTCCTCCTCTCTTCTCTCCTCCTCCTCTCTCTTCCTATCCTCTCCTCTCTCCTCCTCTCTCCTCCGCTCCTCTCCTCCCTCCTCCTCTCCTCTCTCCTCCTCTCCTCTCTCCTCTACTCATCCTCTCATCCTCTCTCCTCTCTCTTCCTCTCCTCTCCTCTCCTCTCTCCTCATCTCCTCTCTCCTCCTCTCCTCTCTCTTCCTCTCCTCTCTCCTCCTCTCTTCTCTCCTCCTCTCCTCCTCTCCTCTCTCCTCTCTCTTCATCTCCTCTCCTCTCTCCTCCTCTCTTCCTCTCCTCTCCTCTCCTCTCTCTTCCTCTCCTCTCTTTAATCTTCCTCTCCTCTCCTCTCCTCTCCTCTCCTCTCCTCTCCTCTCCTCTCCTCTCCTCTCCTCTCCTCTCCTCTCCTCTCCTCTCCTCTCCTCTCCTCTCCTCTCCTCTCCTCTCCTCTCCTCTCCTCTCCTCTCCTCTCCTCTCCTCTCCTCATCTCCCCTTCTCTTTTTAACACTTCTCGCCCGTAACACAGTCCGTGGTGTTTGAGTGTGTGTGATATATGAGTCAGTAATGCCTCTCAGACCGAAGCGATCCCACATTCCAGGAAGGTTAAACCAACAGGAGGAAAAAGCTGCCCTTTCCTCAGCACTAACAGGTAGTGCCTTGTGTGGCTCAGCTGGTAGAGCATGGCACTCGCCATGCCAGGGTTGTGGGTTCGATTTCCAAGGGGGACCAGTCCGAAGAAGTATGAGTACATATGCACTCTGCTGTAAGTCTTTCTGGATAAGAGTCGCTGCTAAAATGTAAAAATGTTCAGGTGCTGCCACACACAGGTCAGTACAAAAACAGTCATTAGCTTCAACACTCCATATTCCACGCACAATTGGCCCGGGGTAGGCCGTCATTGTAAATAACTATTTGTTCTTAACTGACTTGCCTAGTTAAATAAAATAATTACATTGCAGGAATATTGGCTGGAGTGGAATACAGGAAATGGTATCAAACGTAGTTTCCATGTGTTTGATGACATTCCATTCCATTTGCTCCGTTCCAGACATTACTATGAGCCGTTCTCCCCTCAGCAGCCTCCACCGATCTATACTAATTACACTGCAGGAATATTGAGCATAACTCTATTCTAATTACACTGTAGGAATATTGAGCATAACTCTATACTAATTACACTGTAGGAATATTGAGCATAACTCTATTCTAATTACACTGCAGGAATATTGAGCATAACTCTATTCTAATTACACTGCAGGAATATTGAGCACTCTATTCTAATTACAGGAGGAATATTGAGCATAACTCTATTCTAATTACACTGTAGGAATATTGAGCATAACTCTATACTAATTACACTGCAGGAATATTGAGCATAACTCTATACTAATTACACAGTAGGAATATTGAGCATAACTCTATTCTAATTACACTGCAGGAATATTGAGCATAACTCTATTCTAATTACACTGCAGGAATATTGAGCATAACTCTATCTATTTCTAACTCTATACATTGCAGGAATATTGAGCATAACTCTATTCTAATTACACTGCAGGAATATTGAGCATAACTCTATTCTAATTACACTGCAGGAATATTGAGCATAACTCTATACTAATTACACTGTAGGAATATTGAGCATAACTCTATTCTAATTACACTGCAGGAATATTGAGCATAACTCTATTCTAATTACACTGCAGCCCTCAGAAATATACGCTGCATTCCAGATGGCACCGTAGGGTCCCTGGTCAATAGTAGTGCACTATATAGGGAATAGGCCATTTAGGACAATAAGTTTCCATCCAATTGGCAACAGATTTTCATGCAAATAATTATAAAAATCTGCATAAAAACAATATGCTGATTTTCCCACCAGAGATTTCCATCTAATTGACTTAGTGCACATAAAAATACCTTTCGTGGTTAAATTCACAAATTCAAAAAGACAAGTTAAATGGGTTTCCGTCTCATTTTCAACTCTACTGATGGTTTTCTCACAAAAAAACATTTGCGTTACATAGCGAGTGCCCACTCTGGTATTGGCATGTGCCCTCCAGCCAACAGTGGGCACTGTATCTGCACGATGACATCATTATGGACAAAAGAGCGAGATTATTTTTATTTGTCAAACGGCAGCCAAGCAACGACGATCAATCATGTCACCAGAATATGACTTCTCTATATTTATTGGATCACCGTGCACGTTCACCACCCTGTGAAGTTCATCGTAACTTATTTCATCTGTAGCCTGATAAACTGCATGGTTTCCCAACGAGTCCTAGTGGGAGGACCACACGTGTCACATGTCATGATTATTATATCAATATTAGCTCACAAAAGCATTTCCACTGACATTTCTCGCATTATTCATTTTACTGACACAAAAAAGATCCCACCTTGTCTAGCGAAATGTGTTTAGTCGACATTTGGAAAGTTTAAATGTTTTATCCGACATGTACTTTACTCACAGAACGATGTTGGATGGAAACATGGTTACAGACATACATTCTGGATCTACTGTTCACTCTGGATCTACTGTTCACTCTGGATCTACTGTTCACTCTGGATCTACTGTTCACTCTGGATCTACTGTTCACTCTGGATCTACTGTTCACTCTGGATCTACTGTTCAGATCTACTGTTCTAGATCTACTGTTCATTCTGGATCTACTGTTCACTCTGGATCTACTGTTCACTCTGGATCTACTGTTCACTCTGGATCTACTGTTCACTCTGGATCTACTGTTCACTCTGGATCTACTGTTCACTCTGGATCTACTGTTCACTCTAGATCTACTGTTCACTTCTGGATCTACTGTTCATTCTGGATCTACTGTTCACTCTGGATCTACTGTTCACTCTGGATCTACTGTTCACTCTGGATCTACTGTTCATTCTGGATCTACTGTTCATTCACTCTGGATCTACTGTTCATTCACTTTGGATCTACTGTTCACTCTGGATCTACTGTTTCACTTGGATCTACTGTTCACTCTGGATCTACTGTTCATTCTGGATCTACTGTCTCATCACTCTGGATCTACTGTTCACTCTGGATCTACTGTTCATTCTGGATCTACTGTTCACTCAGATCTACTGTTCACTCAGATCTACTGTTCATTCAGATCTACTGTTCACTCTAGATCTACTGTTCACTCTGGATCTACTGTTCATTCTGGATCTACTGTTCACTCAGATCTACTGTTCACTCAGATCTACTGTTCACTCTGGATCTACTGTTCACTCTGGATCTACTGTTCATTCTAGATCTACTGTTCACTCAGATCTACTGTTCAATCTGGATCTACTGTTCATTCTGGATCTACTGTTCACTCTGGATCTACTGTTCATTCTGGATCTACTGTTCACTCAGATCTACTGTTCACTCTAGATCTACTGTTCACTCTAGATCTACTGTTCACTCTGGATCTACTGTTCACTCTGGATCTACTGTTCATTCTGGATCTACTGTTCATTCTGGATCTACTGTTCACTGTAGATCTACTGTTCACTCTGGATCTACTGTACATTCTAGATCTACTGTTCACTCAGATCTACTGTTCACTCTGGATCTACTGTTCACTCTGGATCTACTGTTCACTCTGGATCTACTGTTCATTCTAGATCTACTGTTCACTCTGGATCTACTGTTCACTCTGGATCTACTGTTCACTCAGATCTACTGTTCACTCTGGATCTACTGTTCACTCTGGATCTACTGTTCACTCTGGATCTACTGTTCATTCTGGATCTACTGTTCACTCTGGATCTACTGTTCACTCAGATCTACTGTTCACTCTGGATCTACTGTTCACTCAGATCTACTGTTCACTCTGGATCTACTGTTCACTCTGGATCTACTGTTCATTCTAGATCTACTGTTCACTCTGGATCTACTGTTCACTCAGATCTACTGTAAATCATTTGACTGGATCTATGTTCATTCTGGATCTATACTGTTCACTGGAATAGAGTGTTTGTAGTCATGACTCTATGAATCTTTTTAATCTGATTGGAATGAGTTCCATGTAGTCACTGACCTGATGATGTGGAATAGAGTTCCATGTAGCCATGGCTCTATGAATCTGATTTTACTGACTGACCTGATGTGGAATAGAGTTCCATGTAGCCATGGCTCTATGAATCTGATTTTACTGACTGACCTGATGTGGAATAGAGTTCCATGTAGCCATGGCTCTATGAATCTGATTTTACTGACCTGATGTGGAATAGAGTTCCATGTAGTCATGGCTCTATGAATCTGATTTTACTGACTGACCTGATGTGGAATAGAGTTCCATGTAGCCATGGCTCTATGAATCTGATTTGACTGACTGACCTGATGTGGAATAGAGTTCCATGTAGCCATGGCTCTATGTAGTGCTGTGCACCTCCCATAGTCTGTTCTGGACTTGGAAATGTCTTGAGTCAATAAGTATTCAGGCCCTTTGTCATGGCAAGCCTAAATAAGTTCAGGAGTAGAAATTTGCTTAACAAGTCACATAATAAGTTGCATAGACTCACTCTGTGTGCAATAATAGTGTTTAAAATGATTTTTTAATGACCACCTCATCTCTGTACACCACATACAATTGTATGTAAGGTCCCTCAGTCGTGTAGTGAATTTCAAACACAGATTCAATCACAAAGACCAGGGAGGTTTTCCAATGCCTCGCAAAGAAAGGCTGGGTTTAATGTCGAAGACACATTTTGGTTGAATTCATTCAGTTGTGCAACTGACTAGGTATCCTCTATCCCTACTGGTAAATAGGTAAAAATATAAAAAGCAGACATTGAAAATCCCTTTGAGCATTGTGAAGTTATTCATTACTTTGGATGGTGTATCAATACACACAGTCAATACAAAGATATAGGTGTCCTTCCTAACTCAGTTGCCAGAGAGGAAGGAAACCGCTCAGGGATTTCACTATGAGGCCAATGGTGACTTTAAAACAGTTGCAGAGTTTAATGGCTGTGATAGGAGAAAACCTGAGGATGGATCAACAACATTGTAGTTACACCACAATACTAACCTAATTGACAGAGTGAAAAGAAGGAAGTGTGTACAGAATAAAAATATTCCAAAACGTGCATCCTGTTTGCAACAAGGCACTAAAGTAATACTGCAAAAAATGTGGCAAAGCAATTCACTTTTTGTCCTGAATACAAAGTGTTATGTTTGGGGCAAATCCAATACAACACATTACTGAGTACCACTCTCCATATTTTCAAGCATAGTGGTGGCTACATCATGTTATGGGTATGCTTGTAATTGTTAAGTACTTTGGAGTTTTTCAGAATAAAAATAAACGGAATTGAGCTAAGCACAGGCTAAATCCTAGAGGAAAACCTGGTTCAATCTGCTTTCCACCAGACACTGGGAAATTAATTATCCTTTCAGCAGGACATTAACCTAAAACACAAGGCCAAATTTACACTGGAGTTGCTTACCAAGAAGACCGTGAATGTTTCTGGGTGGCCGAGTTACAATTTTGACGTAGCCCTTTCCTTCAGTCAAATTACCTAATGGCCTCATGGGTGGAATGTTATTAATATTATTCATAATTTCATAATTTAAAAAAATAATTTCTATGTCAAACTGTTCTGTTATATTTCAGTCTTCTGTGGTGTATATAAAGTGTAATATTGGGACGCAAACTCAAAATGTAATACATTTCAATTCTATATCTGACATGGTACAGGAGTCTTTCTTTCTTTAAGTCCATAACCATGTGTGTGAGGTGTGTACTCTTGTTTCAAAGTAGATTTGTTTAAGACTACCAAGAAACACTATGTGTGACCCTGATTTAGCCCTGCAGTGAAAGGTTAAATCTACTTGAAAATCTATGGCAAGACCTGAAAATGGTTGTCTAGCAATGATCAACAACCATTTTGAAGAATTTTTAAAGGAATAATGGGCAAATGTTGCACAATCCAGGTGTGGAAAGCTCTTAGAGACTTACCCAGAAAGACTCACAGCTGTAATCACTGCCAATGTGCTTTTACAAAATATTGACTCAGGGGTGTGAATACTTACATTAATTAGATATTTCTGTATTTCATTTAAATACATTTGCAAAAAAAATTTTTAACACGTTTTCACTTTGTCATTATGGGGTATTGAGTGTCGATGGGTACAAAAATATATATTTAATTCATTTTGAATTCAGGCTGTAACACAACAAAATGTGGAATAAATCAAGGGGTATGAAAACTTTCTTAATGTCATTATTTGGCAATAGTTACAACACACCGACCTGATCTAATTTACAAGATGGGAATAGGTAGAATTCTAGATAGCTGAGCATCTCAAAGAGAACTCTCTGTCGTCTTCTTGTTATCCACACCACATATACCATGTAGAACACTCATGTGTCTGATAAAGAATCACACCATCTTTCGTCATTGCATTTCTATCTGGACATTCATTTGTTATCGAAGTGTGGTAGTGTTGCTTCTGATAGAAACATATCCAGAACATGGATCACTGCACCTGTACACAGCCCATCTGTAATTAGCCCACCCAACTACCTCATCCCAACCACCTCATATTGTTATTTATTTTGCTAATTTGCACCCCAGTATCTCTATTTGCACATCATGTTCTGCACATCTATCACTCCAGTGTTAATACTAAATTGTAATTATTTTGCACTATGGCCTATTTATTGCCTTACCTCCATAACTTACTACATTTGCACACACTGTATATATATTTTCTGTTGTATTTTTGACTTTATGTTTTGTTTACCCCATATGTAACTCTGTGTTGCTGTAGTTTTTATCGCACTGCTTTGCTTTATCTTGGCCAGGTCGCAGTTGTAAATGAGAACTTGTTCTCAACTGGCTTACCTGGTTAAATAAAGGTCAAATAAAATAAAATAAATAATGGTTGCTATATTCTCAGAATATCAGAAATATGTATATTTACAGAATGTCTGTACTTTCTCACATTGACCATTTAACCAATGATGATGCCAGTTATACCAAAACAACACAGAGTTTCATCTCAAAGTCTTAATGTGGAAAAATAGACAAATTGAAACAGAATCACTTAGGACCAGTGTTGGGGTAAAAGTACTGTATTTAAAAGTACTGTATTTAAAAGTACTGTAAAGGAGTAATATAATTAGTTACTTCTTTAATGATTGTAATATTATTACGGTTACTTTTTCAAGTAGGCTCCAAGGCACAAAGCTGGTAGCCAAAAGTTCCAGCAATGCGTGAAAGAGGAGAAATCTATACACATTATGACAATAAACAAGGATGAATCATATGTCCAAGTGATCTAACAACATTTCCATATAAACATTCAAAATGTCTGATAAATGCAATTCAAAATGGCTAAAATGAAATGAACATATATTGCAAAGAACTCAGCTCTCTCAGCTCTCTCTCAGCTCTCTCAGCTCTCTCTCAGCTCTCTCTCAGCTCTCTCTCAGCTCTCTCTCAGCTCTCTCTCTCAGCTCTCTCTCAGCTCTCTCTCAGCTCTCTCTCAGCTCTCTCTAGCTCTCTCAGCTCTCTCAGCTCTCTCTCAGCTCTCTCTCAGCTCTCTCTCAGCTCAGCTCTCTCAGCTCTCTCTCAGCTCTCTCTCAGCTCTCTCTTAGCTCTCTCTCTCAGCTCTCTCTCAGCTCTCTCTCAGCTCTCTCTCAGCTCTCTCAGCTCTCTCTCAGCTCTCTCAGCTCTCTCTCAGCTCTCTCAGCTCTCTCTCAGCTCTCTCTCAGCTCTCTCTCAGCTCTCTCTCAGCTCTCTCTCAGCTCTCTCTCAGCTCTCTCTCAGCTCTCTCTCAGCTCTCTCTCAGCTCTCTCTCAGCTCTCTCAGCTCTCTCTCAGCTCTCTCAGCTCTCTCAGCTCTCTCTCTCTCTCTCTCAGCTCTCTCTCCGCTCTCTCTCAGCTCTCTCTCAGCTCTCTCTCAGCTCTCTCTCTCTCTCAGCTCTCTCAGCTCTCTCAGCTCTCTCAGCTCTCTCTCAGCTCTCTCTCAGCTCTCTCTCCGCTCTCTCTCAGCTCTCTCTCTCAGCTCTCTCTCAGCTCTCTCTCAGCTCTCTCTCAGCTCTCTCTCAGCTCTCTCTCAGCTCTCTCAGCTCTCTCTCAGCTCTCTCTCAGCTCTCTCTCAGCTCTCTCTCAGCTCTCTCAGCTCTCTCTCAGCTCTCTCTCAGCTCTCTCTCAGCTCTCTCTCAGCTCTCTCTCAGCTCTCTCTCTCTCAGCTCTCTCTCAGCTCTCTCAGCTCTCTCAGCTCTCTCTCAGCTCTCTCTCAGCTCTCTCTCAGCTCTCTCTCAGCTCTCTCAGCTCTCTCTCAGCTCTCTCTCAGCTCTCTCTCAGCTCTCTCTCAGCTCTCTCTCAGCTCTCTCTCTCTCTCTCTCTCTCAGCTCTCTCTCAGCTCTCTCTCTCTCTCTCTCAGCTCTCTCTCAGCTCTCTCAGCTCTCTCTCAGCTCTCTCAGCTCTCTCTCAGCTCTCTCAGCTCTCTCTCAGCTCTCTCAGCTCTCTCAGCTCTCTCTCAGCTCTCTCAGCTCTCTCTCAGCTCTCTCTCAGCTCTCTCAGCTCTCTCTCAGCTCTCTCTCAGCTCTCTCAGCTCTCTGCTCAGCTCTCTCAGCTCTCTCTCAGCTCTCTCTCAGCTCTCTCAGCTCTCTCTCAGCTCTCTCTCATCTCTCAGCTCTCTCTCAGCTCTCTCTCAGCTCTCTCAGCTCTCTCTAATACAGCTCTCATCAGCTCTCTCTAATACTCTCTCTCAGCTCTCTCTAAGCTCTCTCAGCTCTCACCTCAGCTACTCTATAAGCTCTCTCAGCTCTCACCTCAGCTCTCACCTCAGCTCTCTCAGCTCTCTCTCACCATCTCACAGCTCTCTCTCCAGCTCATCTACTCAGCTCTCTCAGCTCTCTAATCAGCTCTCTCAGCTCTCTCTCAGCTAATCTCACTCTCACAGCTCTCTCAGCTCTCACCTCAAAGCTCTCTATCAGCTCTCACACTCAGCTACACACTCTCTACACTCCTCTCAGCTCTCTCAGCTCTCTACACAGCTCTCTGCAGCTCTCTAATCAGCTCTCTCTCAGCTCTCTCTCAGCTCTCTCTCAGCTAATACTCTCAGCTAAGCTCTCTCAGCTCTCTCTCAGCTCTCTCTCAGCTCTCTCTCAGCTCTCTCTCAGCTCATCTCTCACACTCTCTCCACACCTAACACACACTATCTCTCACTCTCTCTACTCAGCTCTCTCAGCTCTCTCAGCTCTCTTATCAGCTCCATAATCACGCCATAATAGCACTCTATCAGCTCTCTCAGCTCTCTCTCAGCTCTCTCTCAGCTCTCTCTCAGCTAATCTCAGCTCTCTCTCCAGCTAATACTCACCATAAATCTCTCACTCTCTCTCACTCTCTTTAAGCTCTCTCAGCTCTCTCTCTCAGCTCTCTCAGCTCTCTCTCAGCTCTCTCTCAGCTCTCTCAGTCAGCTCTCTCCACAGCTCTCTCTCCACTCTTGAGTCAGCTCTCTCCTCAGTCTCTCTCTCAGCTCATCCCAGCTCTCCCAGCTCTCTCACAGCTCCTCCTCAGCTCTCTCTCAGCTCTCTCTCAGCTCTCTCAGCTCTCTCAGCTCTCTCTCAGCTCTCTCATAAGCGCTCTCTCTAGCTCTCTCTCAGCTAAAAATCTCTCAGGGCTCTATCAGCCTCTCTCTCAGCTCTCTCTGGCCTCTCTCAGCTCTCTCTCAGCTCTAACCAGCTCTCTCCTAAGCTCTCATCAGCTCTCTCAGCTCTCCTCAGCTCTCTCAGCTCTCTCTCAGCTCTCTCTCAGCTCTCTCAGCTAAAACCAGCTCTCCTCTCTCTCTCAGTCTCTCTCTCAGCTCTTCAGCTCTCTCTCAGCTCTCTCAGCTCTTCTCAGCTCTCTCTCAGCTCTCTCAGCTCTCTCAGCTCTCTCAGCTCTCTCAGCTCTCTCTAAGCTGGCCTCTCAGCTCTCTCAGCTCTCTCAGCTCTCTCTCAGCTCTCTCTAAGCATCTCTCAGCTCTCTCTGCTCTCAGGGCTCTCTCAGCTCTCTAACCAGCTCTCTCTAAGCTCTGGTCTCAGGGGCTCTCAGGTCTCTCAGCTCCGTCAGGTCTCTAATGGCCAGCTCTCTCAGCTCTCTCAGCTCTCTCAGCTCTCTAGCCCTCTCTCAGCTCTCTCTCAGCTCTCTCAGTCCCTCATCTCTCTCTCAGGCTCTAATCAGCTCTCTCAGCTCTCTCTCAGCTAACTCTCAGCTCTCTCAAGCTCTCTCAGCAGGGCTCTCAGCTCTCTCTCAGCTCTCAGGTCCTAAGCTCTCTCAGCTCTCTAGCTCCCTCTCAGCTCTCTCTCAGCTCTCTCCCAGCTACTCAGGGCTCTATTGTCCCTGAACCTCAGCTCTCTGACAAGCTCTCTCTACTCTCAGCTCTCTATCAGCTCTCTCAGCTCTCTCAGCTCTCTCTCAGCTCTCTCAGCTCTCTACACAAAGTTGCATCCCAAATGGCACCCTATTCCCTATGTAGTGCACTACTTTAGACCAGGGCCCTCCTGATAGCCTTATCATAACAAATAATAGTATGAGGTGATGAGGGAACACACACACACACACACACACTATAATACACACCATAATACACACTATAATGCACACTATAATACACACTATAATACACACCATAATACACACTATAATACACACTATAATACACACCATAATACACACTATAATAAACACTATAATACACACCATAATACACACCATAATACACACCATAATGCACACCATAATGCACACCATAATACACACTATAACACACAACATAATACACACCATAATACACACCATAATACACACCATAATACACACCATAATACACACCATAATACACACCATAATACACACCGTAATACACACATAATACATGCCATAATGCACACCATAATACACACTATAATACACACCATAATACACACAATAATACACACCATATACACACATAATACACACCATAATACATGCCATAATGCACACCATAATACACACCATAATACACACTATAATACACACTATAATACACACTATAACACACAACATAATACACACCATAATACACACCATAATACACACCATAATACACACCATAATACACACCATAATACACACCGTAATACACACATAATACACACCATAATGCACACCATAATACACACCATAATACACACTATAATACACACCATAATACACACCATAATACACACCATAATACACACCATAATACATGCCATAATGCACACCATAATACACACCATAATACACACTATAATACACACTATAATACACACCATAATACACACCATAATACACACCATAATACACACCATAATACACACCATAATACATGCCATAATGCACACCATAATACACACCATAATACACACTATAATACACACTATAATACACACCATAATACACTATAATGCACAGCTGGGGACTAATTAGTAGTGCGTTTGTTGATGCAGACTCTGAGTTGCAGTGTTACACCGGCAGTCATGAGTCATGACCACAGTAAAATTCCACATGACCATTGAGTCACGGTAATCTCCTCTTATGCTCTGGACATGCCTTGGCAGAACCCAACTACCCAACTACCATCAGGTCCTAATGGCCTGGTATGCCGGTATGAAAAATGTATGCACTCACTAACTGTAAGTCGCTCTGGATAAGAGCGTCTGCTAAATGACTTAAAATGTAAAAATGGTACTCAGGGCTCTATTGTCCCTCTAACCATCAGGTCCTAATGGCCTGGTACTCAGGGCTCTATTGTCCCTCTAACCATCAGGTCCTAATGGCCTGGTACTCAGGGCTCTATTGTCCCTCTAACCATCAGGTCCTAATGGCCTGGGTACTCCTGGTCTAACCTCAGGTCCTAATGGCTCTGGTATTGTCCCTCTAACCATCAGGTCCTAACGGCCTGGTACTCAGGGCTCTATTGTCCCTCTAACCATCAGGTCCTAACGGCCTGGTACTCAGGGCTCTAATTGTCCCTCTAACCATCAGGTCCTAATGGCCTGGTACTCAGGGCTCTATTGTCCCTCTAACCATCAGGTCCTAATGGCCTGGTACTCAGGGCTCTATTGTCCCTCTAACCACCAGGTCCTAATGGCCTGGTACTCAGGGCTCTATTGTCCCTCTAACCATCAGGTCCTAATGGCCTGGTACTCAGGGCTCTATTGTCCCTCTAACCATCAGGTCCTAATGGCCTGGTACTCAGGGCTCTATTGTCCCTCTAACCATCAGGTCCTAATGGCCTGGTACTCAGGGCTCTATTGTCCCTCTAAACCATCAGGTCCTAATGGCCTGGTACTCAGGGCTCTATTGTCCCTCTAACCATCAGGTCCTAATGGCCTGGTACTCAGGGCTCTATTGTCCCTCTAACCATCAGGTCCTAATGGCCTGGTACTCAGGGCTCTATTGGCCCTCTAACACATCAGGTCCTAATGGCCTGGTACTCAGGGCTCTATTGTCCCTCTAACCATCAGGTCCTAATGGCCTGGTACTCAGGGCTCTATTGTCCCTCTAACCATCAGGTCCTAATGGCCTGGTACTCAGGGCTCTATTGTCCCTCTAACCATCAGGTCCTAATGGCCTGGTA
>CM072248.1:44206379-44226379 GCA_036851935.1 Coregonus suidteri | reverse complement strand
TTTTTCATACTGGCCCACCGTGGGAATCGAACCCACAACCCTGGCGTTGCAAACGCCATGCTCTACCAACTGAGCTACATCCCTGCCGGCCATTCCCTCTCCTACCCTGGACGACCCTGGGCCAATTGTGCGCCGGCCCATGAGTCTCCCGGTCGCGGCCGGCTACGACAGAGCCTGGTTTCGAACCAGGATCTCACAGTGCACTGCGATGCAGTGCCTTAGACCACTGCGCCACTCGGGAGGTAACTAGAGTCATATTGATTCATAAATTAAAAACTACTCAGAGACAGAACCTGAGAGATTCATGATTCATGTATAGTATTGGGGAGGGATAATACGTTTTGCATCATCAGTCCACCAGTATAGCCATCCTTAGTAATCGGTCTTAAACCATCAATTCAGTTGTGTTACTACACAGCAGTTGAACTAACATGCTGCCAACCAGAGCTACTACAAGAGGAGGCTCCTGTGGACATTGTTCCTTCTGTATGAGCAGATTGCAGATTTACAGATTAAAGTTTACTGAGGATTTCTCATCCAAAGATTACAAGGTGTTGCCGAGACCACAGATACAAGCAAATATAAAAATAACTTATATATTGAACTACAACAACTTGACTTGAATATGTTCAAATTATATCTATTTTTCAGAATTTCAGAATTAGGGCTCCAATCACATGTAGCTTTATTTTCCCATTTTCCTTCAAATCCAGGTTGTGTTAACAAAAACGGATTAACAAGTCACACCTGCTTTACTCCATAGGATATTATAACACGTGAGACAGATGCACTGCTGTGGCTGTAGATACTGTATCTAAACAGGTTACTGCTACATGTTATAGATATCTATATATCTCCTCTCCTCTCCTCTCCTCTCCTCTCCCTCCTCTCCTCTCCTCTCCTCTCCTCTCCTCTCCTCTCCTCTCCTCTCCTCTCCCCTCTCCTCTCCTCTCCTCTCCTCTCCTCTCCTCTCCTCTCCTCTCCTCTCCTCTCTCCTCTCCTCTCCTCTCCTCTCCTCTCCTCTCCTCTATCCTCTCCTCTATCCTCTCCTCTCTCTCCTCTCCTCCTCTCTCCTCTCCTCTCCTCTCTCTCTCTTCCTATTCTCTCCTCCTCTCCTCACCTCTCCTCTCCTTCATCTCTCCTCTATCCTCCTCTCCTCAAATCCTCTCCTCTCTCTCTCTCTCTCCTCTCCTCTCCTCTCATCCTCTCTCCTCTCCTCTCTCTCTCTATTCTCTCTCTCCTCTCTCTTCTATTCCTCTCTCCTCTCATTACATCTCTTCTATCCTCCTCTCCTCACTCTCTCTCTCCTCTCCTCTCCTCTCCTCAAATCTCCTCCTCTCCTCTCTCTCTCCTCTTCTCTCCTCTCCTCTCCTCTCTCTCTCTCCTCTCCTCTCCTCTCCTCTCCTCTCCTCTCCTCTCCTCTCTCCTCTCCTCTCCTCTCCTCTCCTCTCCTCTCCTCTCCTCTCCTCTCCTCTCCTCTCCTCTCCTCTCCTCTCCTCTCCTCTCCTCTCCTCTCCTCTCCTCTATCTGTACCACTGCCTGCTTTTCATTTCCTCTGGCGCTGCTCCTTTCCTACAGTACAAACTCCCGACAACAGGGAGTCAGATGTTAATCTCTTAATGGGTGCTGCTGATTGGTGGAAGTACCCTCATCTCCCTGTGTTCTCACTGTGCATTATTCCTCCATGCTCTGTAGGGTGGGCAGTGAGCCCTGCTTGTCACTCACACACACACACACACACACCACACACACACAGACACACACACACAGGCACAGGCAGGCACACAGACAGGCAGGCAGGCAGGCAGGCAGGGCAGGCAGGCAGGCACAGGCAGGCAGGCACACAGACAGACACACAGACAGACACATACAGACAGACAGACAGACAGCAGACAGACACACACAGACAGACACACAGACAGACAGACAGACACAGACAGACAGACAGACAGACAGACAGACAGACACACAGACAGACAGACAGACAGACAGACAGACACACAGCGCTGTCTGACCATGCATCACTCAGGCTAGGGTAAAAACATACAGTATTTTAAACATTTGAATCTATTAAAGGGATACTTTTGGAGAAGTCAGATGAACTTGTGGATATCCATAGAATTTCCAGTCGTTCCGCTAAACGCTAGTTAGCATTGGCTCACGAACCTACCTCTAACCTCCTTCATACTGGACACAGAGACATTAAAATGGTCTCCATGAGTTCCTCTGACTCTGGGGAGGTAGATAAAGGGCCTCGTTGCCAACATCCCAAAGTATCCCTTTAAATAAATGCTCACTCCCTTTGGCCTTGAAATATAAATATTTCTGCTTAAATTCTAATTTACATTACATTTACGTCATTTAGCAGATGCTCTTATCCAGAGCGACTTACAGTTAGTGCATACATTATTTTTATTTTTTATTTTTTTATACTGGCCCCCCGTGGGAATCGAACCCACAACCCTGGCGTTGCAAACGCCATGCTCTACCAACTGAGCTACCTCCCTCCCGGCCATTCCCTCCCCTACCCTAGACGACGCTGGGCCAATTGTGCGCCGCCCCATTGGTCTCCCATCATAGTGAGAGGAAAGACTTTTGTGATTTATACTGCTTATAGTGTGTGAGTAGTAGTAGTTAAATTATGACACAAAATAGATCCCGTCTTGAAAGGTAAGGTGTAAAAACCAAGGAGTTAATATAAAGTGCTGTAGTGATAGTCGATAGCTCAAAATTAAGCAACCTAATGTTCACAAGATAAAGTTTTTCATTATTATCATTTTATATATTCTATTAATTTAAAATGTTTTGAATCGGTAAGACACTATTCTACAAAGGTCTTTAGATGAAAAATATGCACAACGTGATGGTGAAGAAGAGATATACAAAATGGGAGATTTTTTTTTCAGTTAAATATATCTTGATTTTTTTTTAGTTGTTTTAGTAAAATAGTGGAATAAAATATTTAGTATTTTTTGTATGAAGACTCTAGAAAGGCAAAAATGATCTGAAGTGTTTGTATTACAGTCTCCGCTGTACTAACCAGTTATTCAGGTTACTGTAGTTATTATCAGTGTATATCTGTCACTTAGTAAATAGGGTTTAGGAGCAGCCATGAACCGGTTTCAGTCTCTAAGGTTACAGCATGTTTGTTTCACAGTTCGAAAATGATCATATTAACTAAATAACTAGTAGTTGTTTTTGTTGTTTTTTTGTGTCTGAGCTGAACAGCAGTAGATGAGGTTAGTTATAGGAATGGAACATGGAACAGAGTTTATGAACCATGGAAATGATCTCCCTCCCCAGTAGAAACAGTCGAGAGACATGCTGAGAGATCTCTGGACTGGGCATCCGTCTTCTGATCGAACACACACACACACACACACACACACACAGCTAGATAACACATGTATAACACACAGTTAACACACAGTTAACACACATCTGACACACACACACAGCTAGATAACACACAGGCAACACACAACTACCACACAGCCCCGGTCTTCCCTGTCTGTTCTCTCCACATCTCGTTCCAATGCTCCACTGTAAATCCATTCTGTTGTTGACCGTTTGTTTACGTTGTTCGGAAATCTCTCCGTTGGTGTTTTTGTTCTATAATTACATTGCTTCACAAATGTAGCTTTAAGTTGGACAAACACGTCATCTCCCCCTTCCAGAGATATTTACTAACAACATCATGAAGTACATATCATCATCTCACAGTCAGGCTTTTAGCTGGTTCATATTTCATTGCCACAAACCCCCAAATTAGTGTTTAGGTTATTAAATATTCCTTGACCCAAAACCCCTAACCCCCTATCGCTGACCCCTGACCCTAACCATGACCCAGACCCCAACCTCTAACCTTAACCCTTAGCCTTGAGTCAAACCCGTAACCCTAACCTTGACCCAAACTCTAACTCAGACACAGCATCATCTAACGGTCAAACTCTAACTCAGACACAGCATCATCTAACGGTAACATCTAACAAAACTCTAACTCAGACACAGCATCATCTAACGGTCAAACTCTAACTCAGACACAGCATCATCTAACGGTCAAACTCTAACTCAGACACAGCATCATCTAACGGTCAAACTCTAACTCAGACACAGCATCATGTAACGTTCAAAGTGAGACAGTACTGAGACTACTGTCAACAGAGTAGTGTACTCACCCCAGAAGAAGGTCTGTTGACACGGTGTAACAGTACTGAAGAGGCTGTTGGAAGCCATGGCTGCTCCTCGTTGGCGTGACACCAAGCCTGCTGGTGGTTCCACTGTGGTAAGCCTGACCCCTGACCTCTAGCTCCTAAACCAAGAGCACCCACCGAGTCATGGAGAACAAATTAAAATAAAAAAAAACATCCACAAGAAAGTCTTTCTGGTTTCAAGTATTCAGACGACCACAAGTAACGACCAGGTCTGGTTTAGTTGAAAAAAATGGATTGTCTTTGCGGAGGGCTGGGGGTGGTGGTGTGGAAGTCGCTAGTCGGGTTGGAACGTCCTTACTGGCTAAGGTAGCGTGGCGCTGCGTAGCCCCTGTAACTGGTGCCGACCCGATCACATTAACCATTTAAACCACCTAGATCTGTTACCCAGAGGGCCGAGCGTGGCAGCGTGGCGTGTCTGGCGTGTCTGTGGTTGCTGGGAGGCAAGGAGAGCGGAGCTTCACACTACCCGACAGACAGACAGACACCAGCTTTAAACTTTGTCTCCTTCCTGCCTGCCTTCCTCCTGCTGTCACTGGAGAGACCCGGTCACATGGTCCTGATGTCATCACTGAACAACAGTTGACTGGGACAGCCTACCACCAAGGCTTTCTTCCTTTCTCTTCTTTTCTTTTCATTTAATCTCTCTCTCTCTCTCTCTCTCTCTCTCTCTCTCTCTCTCTCTCTCTCTCTCTCTCTCTCTCTCTCTCTCTCTCTCTCTCTCTCTCTCTCTCGTTGTTCCCTCCTTCCGAGTGCGGTCGGTAGGGGATGGGCCAGGTCGTCCAGGCTAAGGGGGGCTGGGGGGTCTGTCTCTCCCTGGAGTAGAGCCTTCAGAGGGGGCACAGCAGCTCACTGACTCAGCATATGGAGAACACACAGCACCCTACACTTCCTTCACTCTTTCATCCCCCCCTCTCTCTCTCTCTCTCTCTCTCCTCCTCTCTCTCTCTCTCTCTCTCTCCTCACTCTCTCTCTCTTCCTCACTCTCTCTCTCTCTCTCTCTCTCTCTCTCTCTCTCTCTCTCTCTCTCTCTCTCTCTCTCTCTCTCTCTCTCTCTCTCTCTCTCTCTCTCTCTCTCTCTCTCTCTCTCTCTCTCTCTCTCTCTCTCTCTCTCTCTCTCTCTCTCTCTCTCTCTCTCTCTCTCTCTCTCTCTCTCTCTCTCTCTCTCTCTCTCTCTCTCTCTCTCTCTCTCTCTCTCTCTCTCTCTCTCTCCTCGCTCTCTCCTCGCTCTCTCTCTCTCTCGCTGCTGCAGGGCTCTAGTCTGTCGTGTTGTGTTCAGAGTAGAGTGTGTGTGTGTGTGAGAGAGAGAGAGAGATAGAGAGAGAGAGAGAGAGAGCACACAGTGTGGAGGTGGTGTGAAACTGTCTCTCAATAGAGGTTGTTTAGAGAAGAGTGTGTCTGCAGAGCTGGTCTACAGTCTGTGGGTCTGCTCCAGATTTGCTGCGTGGACGCTTTCTCTCTCCTCTCTCCCAACTCCTCTCCTCTCTCCTCCTCCTCCCACCCTCCCTCTCTCCCTCACTCTCTCCTCCTCCCACCCTCCCTTTCTCCCTCCGTCCCTCTCCTCCTCCCACCCTCCCTCTCTCCCTCCGTCTCTCCTCCTCCCACCCTCCCTCTCTCCCTCCCTCTCTCCTCCTCCTCCCTCCCTCTCTCCCTCCCTCTCTCCTCCTCCTCCCACCCTCCCTCTCTCCCTCACTCACTCACTCACTCAAGACTCCTTCTCAATGTGTGTGTGTGTGTGTGAACGAATATAAAGTGTGGGTATATCTGTGTATAAATATACTGTACACAGTGTGAGTGTGTGTATGAAGATAGACCACGCGTGTGTGTGCTCAGGCTGCTTGAGTCTACGTTTCTGTGCTCTAATCGTCTCTCAGAGAAGCAACAGATGAGCGATTCCTGTAAGAGGCCGTAAACCATGAACACCTGTGTACTCTGAGACAAACACACAGACACACACACACACAGACACAAACACACACAGACAAACACACACACACACAGACACACACACACACACACACAGACATACACACACAAAGACACACACACACACACACACAGACAAACACACAGACACACACACACAGTCAAACACACACATACACACACATAAACACACACACACACACACAGAGACACACACAGTCACAGTCACAAACACAGACACAGACACAGACACACACACAGACACACACACACACAAACACACACACACAGGCTCCTTGGCCGTGGCTGAGTACTACACACTACTGTTTTAACATGTAGCGGTGTAGCTAACTACTGGAACTACACACTACTGTTTTACCATGTAGCGGTGTAGCTAACTACGGGAACTACACACTACTGTTTTACCATGTAGCGGTGCAGCTAACTACTGGGACTACACACTACTGTTTTACCATGTAGCGGTGTAGCTAACTACTGGAACTACACACTACTGTTTTACCATGTAGCGGTGTAGCTAACTACTGGGACTACACACTACTGTTTTACCATGTAGCGGTGTAGCTAACTACTGGAACTACACACTACTGTTTTACCATGTAGCGGTGTAGCTAACTACTGGAACTACACACTACTGTTTTACCATGTAGCGGTGTAGCTAACTACTGGAACTACACACTACTGTTTTACCATGTAGCGGTGTAGCTAACTACTGGAACTACACACTACTGTTTTACCATGTTGCGGTGCAGCTAACTACTGGAACTACACACTACTGTTTTACCATGTAGCGGTGTAGCTAACTACTGGTACTACACACTACTGTTTTTTTTTGCATATATATACTATATATATATATATATATATATATTGGTGAAGTAGGCAATAATGTCCTTTCTTTTTTGGTATCAGACCTGCCTAACTAACATTGTTTTAGTTTAATAGGCTAAATTGTACATTCTGTAGCCCAGAAATGTTTAACATATGACCCTGTTATGTTAACATATGACCCCAGACGTTTTTAACATTTGACCCTGTTATGTTAACATATGACCCCAGAAGTGTTTAACATATGACCCCAGAAGTGTTTTAACATATGACCCTGTTATGTTAACATATGATCCCAGAAGTGTTTTAACAAATGACCCCAGAAGTGTTTAACATATGACCTACTGTTATGTTAACATATGACCCCAGAAGTGTTTTAACATATGAACCTGTTATGTAAACATATGACCCCAGACGGTTTTTAACATATGACACCTGTTATGTTAACATATGATCCCAGAAGTGTTTAACATATGGCCCCAGAAGTGTTTAACATATGACCCTGTTATGTTAACATATGACCCCAGAAGTGTTTAACATATGACCCTGTTATGTTAACATATGACCCCAGAAGTGTTTAACATATGACCCTGTTATGTTAACATATGACACTGTTATGTTAACATATGACCCCAGAAGTGTTTAACATATGACCCCAGAAGTGTTTAACATATGACCCTGTTATGTTAACATATGACCCCAGAAGTGTTTAACATATGACCCTGTTATGTTAACATATGACCCCAGAAGTGTTTTAACATATGACCCTGTTATGTTTAACATATGACCCCAGAAGTGTTTAACATATGACCCTGTTATGTTAACGTATGACCCCAGAAGTGTTTAACATATGACCCAGAAGTGTTTAACATATGACCCTGTTATGTTAACATATGACCCCAGAAGTGTTTAACATATGACCCTGTTATGTTAACATATGACCCCAGAAGTGTTGAACATATGACCCTGTTATGTTTAACATATGACCCTGTTATGTTAACATATGACCCCAGAAGTGTTTTAACATATGACCCCAGAAGTGTTTAACATATGACCCTGTTATGTTAACATATGACCCCAGAAGTGTTTAACATATGACCCTGTTATGTTAACATATGACCCCAGAAGTGTTTAACATATGACCCCAGAAGTGTTTAACATATGACCCTGTTATGTTAACATATGACCCCAGAAGTGTTTAACATATGACCCTGTTATGTTAACATATGACCCCAGAAGTGTTTAACATATGACCCCAGAGTGTTAACATATGATGTTTTTTCACAAAGTAGTTTGGATGTAGTGAACTACTTTTTCAAAGTAACTTTAGTTAATTAATTAAACTATATTGTTCTTAAGGGTAGCTTTAGTGTAGCTTAACTTCTTCCAGTGTGAAGTAATTGGTAGCTTGGTAAACTATATTTTCAGAATCGCTTTCCCAACACTGCGTGTGTGTGAGTGTGAGGATAGGTGTATGGTCATTACTTTGTGGTAACCAGTTAATGAGTGGGGTGAGAAGACTGCACATTAACCCTTGACTAAACACTGGGAAGGTGCTCACTAAATATACCGTTGTTGAATATAAAAGTTAATATAATTACATTACATTTGGTTCACAAATACTGTACATTCAAACGTAACTTCTTTAAATTGTTTTCGACTTCTTTAAATTGTTTTCGACTAAATTGTTTTCGACTTTGTTGCCATATTTAATTGAATTAAATTAATATTGCTACATAATAATTGTGACTTTAATTAAATATCCAGCCCTATCTTGTACCCCTGTGGGATATGAACTCAATTCAGCTGATGACATGTTACAAACCCACAAACCAGATCAAACCATTCATTTTAATTTATTTAATTTCTTTGTTTGTTTTAAACGTTTTTATTTAAATATAAACTAATTTTTCCACCCAATACGCTCAGTGTTGTTGTTCCATTGTTAAGACAGGTTAATCACTATTGCCTTAGTAAGATTACTGCTCAATATGGAAATGACTGTCAAATATCAGAACATATACAATCACAAACATAAACAATCACAAAATGTTGACAATTCCACAAATAATTACACATTTACATTTACGTCATTTAGCAGACGCTTTTATCCAGAGCGACTTACAGGAGCAATTAGGGTTAAGTGCCTTGCTCAAGGGCACATCGACAGATTTTTCACCTAGTAGGCTCAGGGATTAGAAACCAGCGACCTTTCGGTTACTGGCACATCGCTCTTACCCACCAAGCTCCCTGCCACCAAGCCTATGTTTCCTCTCTTTGATATTTAGTGGAGTAAATCATATTAGTGTAGTAAATACTTGCTACCTAAAAACAAGAGCGTATCTCCAGACCGGTAGTCCATGAAACAACAGCACCCGTAGGGAGCACCAGACCGGTAGTCCATGAAACAGCACCCGTAGGGAGCAGCAGACCGGTAGTCCAGGAAACAGCACCCGTAGGGAGCAGCAGACCGGTAGTCCATGAAACAGCACCCCGTAGGGAGCAGCAGACCGGTAGTCCATGAAACAGCACCCGTAGGGAGCACCAGACCGGTAGTCCATGAAACAGCACCCGTAGGGAGCACCAGACCGGTAGTCCATGAAACAGCACCCGTAGGGATCACCAGACCGGTAGTCCATGAAACAGCACCCGTAGGGAGCACCAGACCGGTAGTCCATGAAACAGCACCCGTAGGGAGCACCAGACCGGTAGTCCATGAAACAGCACCCGTAGGGAGCACCAGACCGGTAGTCCATGAAACAGCACCCGTAGGGAGCACCAGACCGGTAGTCCATGAAAACAGCACCCGTAGGGAGCAGCAGACCGGTAGTCCATGAAACAGCACCCGTAGGGAGCACCAGACCGTAGTCCATGAAACAGCACCCGTAGGGAGCACCAGACCGGTAGTCCATGAAACAGCACCCGTAGGGAGCACCAGACCGGTAGTCCATGAAACAGCACCCGTAGGGAGCACCAGACCGGTAGTCCATGAAACAGCACCCGTAGGGAGCAGCAGACCGGTAGTCCATGAAACAGCACCCGTAGGGAGCACCAGACCGGTAGTCCATGAAACAGCACCCGTAGGGAGCAGCAGACCGGTAGTCCATGAAAACAGCACCCGTAGGGAGCACCAGACCGGTAGTCCATGAAACAGCACCCGTAGGGAGCAGCAGACCGGTAGTCCATGAAACAGCACCCGTAGGGAGCAGGTATTTTAGCCGTATACTCAGGGAACATGGATTTAAACACTGCCGTTTGCACACCTTATACACTACTATTATCAGGCATATATTAAATGCAAAAACATTCACATTACCTGAAATGTACATGTGGCTCACAACACATTAACACTCTGTAGAATAAGTCATCTGATTGGTACTAGTTGTATGGTAGTAGTTGTATGGTAGTAGTTGTGTGGTAGTAGTTGTATGGTAGTAGTTGTGTAGTAGTAGTTGTGTGGTAGTAGTTGTGTGGTGGTAGTAGTTGTGTGGTAGTAGTTGTGTGGTAGTAGTTGTATGGTAGTAGTTGTGTGGTAGTAGTTGTGTGGTAGTAGGTGTATGGGTAGTAGTTGTGTGGTAGTAGTTGTGTGGTAGTAGTTGTGTGGTAGTAGGTGTGTGGTAGTAGTTGTGTGGTAGTAGTTGTGTGGTAGTAGGTGTATGGTAGTAGTTGTGTGGTAGTAGTTGTGTGGTAGTAGTTGTGTGTAGTAGTAGTTGTGTGGTAGTAGGTGTGTGTGGTAGTAGGTGTGTGGTAGTAGGTGTGTGGTAGTAGTTGTGTGGTAGTAGTTGTGTGGTAGTAGTTGTGTGGTAGTAGTTGTATGGTAGTAGTTGTGTGGTAGTAGTTGTGTGGTAGTAGTTGTGTGGTAGTAGTTGTGTGGTAGTAGTTGTGTGGTAGTAGTAGTTGTGTGGTAGTAGTAGTTGTGTGGTAGTAGTTGTGTGGTAGTAGTTGTGTGGTAGTAGTTGTGTGGTAGTAGGTGTGTGGTAGTAGTTGTGTGGTAGTAGTTGTGTGGTAGTAGTAGTTGTGTGGTAGTAGTTGTGTGGTGTAGTAGTGTGGTGTGTGTGTGTGTGGTAGTAGGTGTGTGGTAGTAGTTGTGTGGGTAGTAGTGTGGTGTGTGTGGTAGTTGTGGTGGTAGTTGTGTGGTAGGTGTGTGGTAGTTGTGTGGTAGTAGTTGTGTGGTAGTAGTTGTGTGGTAGTAGTGTGGTAGTGTGGTAGTAGTTGTGTGTTGTAGTGGTGGTAGTAGTTGTGTGGTAGTAGTTGTGTGGTAGTAGTGTTGTGTGGTAGTAGTTGTGTGGTAGTAGTTGTGTGTGGTAGTAGTTGTGTGGTAGTAGTTGTGTGGTAGTAGTTGTGTGGTAGTAGTTGTGTGGTAGTAGTTGTGTGGTAGTAGGTGTGTGGTAGTAGTTGTGTGGTAGTAGGTGTGTGGTAGTAGGTGTGTGGTATTGTGTGTGGTAGTAGTTGTGTGGTAGTAGGTGTGTGGTAGTAGGTGTGTGGGTAGTAGTTGTGTGGTAGTAGTTTGTGTGGTAGTAGTTGTATGGTAGTAGTTGTGTGGTAGTAGTTGTGTGGTAGTAGTTGTGTGGTAGTAGTTGTGTGGTAGTAGGTTAAATATAATAGATCTATCACATGATGGAATGTGCTTTAAATCATATAAATATACTAACTAGATGTTAATTTCCCATGAATAAAAACTGTGTGACTTGTTCCAGCTCTTTAAATGTATTTTTTTTTGGGCAGAGGATAACATAGCCGGAAATATGTGAATGTTGGTTTGGTGTTTCTAGCTTGAATGGTATAAGAGTTGCTGTTGGTAAGTTATTTTATGCTAACGTAGGCAAATGTATATACTTATGGTCCATAAAAGCTTGATCGAATTTGAAGTTAGGATAGCCTGAACATGTGAAAGTTGGTTTTGTGTCTCTAGCGTGAACGTTAGCTTGAACGGTTCAAGAGTTGCTGTTGGTAAGTTATTTTATTCTACGAATTTGAAGTTAAGATAGACTAAATGTTTTAAAGTTGGTCTTGTAGCTTAATTGGTCAAGGTGCAATTGCTACCTCTGTATTCATATGGTTCTCCTTCAAATCCATGTTAATTTATTCAGATTTTAAATGGTTATAGTTCAAAAGGATATATTGTATCAAAACTCTTTTTGACAAGCAATCTAAGTAGAATCAGTCTGAACATCTGTCACGGATTCTGCCGAGGCTGCTCCTCCTCCTTGCTCGGGCAGGCTTCGGCGTTCGTCGTCCCCCGGAGTACTAGCTACCACCGTTAGATGTTTCGATGTTTGATTGGTTTGGTCTGTCTGTTGCACCTGTGTCCGTTTGTGTCTAGTTATGTGTCCTATAAGTTTTTCTGCTTTGTGTATGTGAGTTTGAGTGTTGTTGTCCGCCTGTCCGTTGATGTCAGAGTTTTGTGCTCATTTAGTTCGTGTTTTACGCACTGCCTGCGTAATCGCTTGCCTGTGTCCTGCGCCTGACTCCGACACCGCATCCACATCAGCCCCATTGACAACATCTCAACATTGGTTTGGAGTTGATAGCTTAAACGGTTAAATCGTTTGGGATTTCTTTTACCTATGGTCCCTATTTTGCCACAGAAATACACTGGTATCCATAGCAACGGCTATGTTTGGGCTGCTCAATGATGAGACTGAGAGAGCTGTTAGCTGGCGTTAGCTAGCCACTTTTTCAAAAACTCATATTTTCTAACGTTTTGTCTAACATGGTGGGAAAGTGGTCGAAGTAGCTGATTTGCGTCAAAAGTTGCATTATTGCACAGTGACTGGAATGTTGGAAGTCAGGATGTCACAATGGAAGCTGTAGAATGTTGGAAGTCAGGATGTCACAATGGAAGCTGTAGAATGTTGGAAGTCAGGATGTCACAATGGAAGCTGTAGAATGTTGGAAGTCAGGATGTCACAATGGAAGCTGTAGAATGTTGGAAGTCAGGATGTCACAATGGAAGCTGTAGAATGTTGGAAGTCAGGATGTCACAATGGAAGCTGTAGAATGTTGGAAGTCAGGATGTCACAATGGAAGCTGTAGAATGTTGGAAGTCAGGATGTCACAATGGAAGCTGTAGAATGTTGGAAGTCAGGATGTCACAATGGAAGCTGTAGAATGTTGGAAGTCAGGATGTCACAATGGAAGCTGTAGAATGTTGGAAGTCAGGATGTCACAATGGAAGCTGTAGAATGTTGGAAATCAGGATGTCACAATGGAAGCTGTAGAATGTTGGAAGTCAGGATGTCACAATGGAAGCTGTAGAATGTTGGAAGTCAGGATGTCACAATGGAAGCTGTAGAATGTTGGAAGTCAGGATGTCACAATGGAAGCTGTAGAATGTTGGAAGTCAGGATGTCACAATGGAAGCTGTAGAATGTTGGAAGTCAGGATGTCACAATGGAAGCTGTAGAATGTTGGAAGTCAGGATGTCACAATGGAAAGCTGTAGAATGTTGGAAGTCAGGATGTCACAATGGAAGCTGTAGAATGTTGGAAGTCAGGATGTCACAATGGAAGCTGTAGAATGTTGGAAGTCAGGATGTCACAATGGAAGCTGTAGAATGTTGGAAGTCAGGATGTCACAATGGAAGCTGTAGAATGTTGGAAGTCAGGATGTCACAATGGAAGCTGTAGAATTTTGGCGAAATCCCATGAAAGTGGATGAAGTTTAATAGTTGAATGAAAGTTTAATAGTTTAAAAAGTATAAATAGTATCAAAAGTTGGATGCAAGCACACCATTACAGACCAGTCTGCATGTACCATATTTAAAGTGTGGCTGCTTTCACAAACCATACTAATTACCAATATATTATGCGTGGTATTGGAAATAGTAGTAGTGGTATTTCATTCTGTTCATTACATCAATATACAGTACACTGTTTTAATAGAAACATATTTCCTAATACTACTAAACCTTATTTCTGGAATATTCTAAGTAGATATAATAATACCAATAATGAACTAAACTGACCTGAGAGTTGAAAAGATGTATGTGTGTGGGTTAGGAGTTGTGTGTGTGTGTTTTAGCAGTGTCTGTCTGTGTCTTGTCTCCCGTTGGGGCTAAAAATACTGAGACATAATTAGCTGAGTAGAGTTAGACATTACACACATGTAGGTATTCCTGTATTAGAGAAAGAAGGCTGTATTAATAGTAGACGTTTGGCTCAAGCTGTGTACTCTCTCTCTCTCTCTGGCGCTGCATCAGACCTGCCCGCTCCAAGCCGCCGGGCCAAACAGGCAGGTACAGTGATTCACTTCAACTGCCTACATCTGTAAAACACCAAGGTAGTTTACACTGTGGCCTCAACCAAATTAACATGCTTTCATTGGAAACAAACACCACTTGTGATCAGCTTCTGTTGGCTGCTGGTCTGCTGGTGTGAAGACAAACATCCCTACTGCCTGACAGAGAGAGGGGGAGAGAGAGAGAGAGAGAGAGAGAGAGAGAGAGAGAGAGAGAGAGAGAGAGAGAGAGAGAGAGAGAGAGAGAGAGAGAGAGAGAGAGAGAGAGAGAGAGAGAGAGACAGAGACAGAGACAGAGAGAGAGAGAGAGAGAGAGAGAGAGAGAGAGAGAGAGAGAGAGACGAGAGAGAGAGAGAGGAGAGAGAGAGAGAGAGAGAGAGAGAGAGAGAGAGAGAGACGAACTGAAGAGAGAGAGAGAGAGAGGAGAGAGAGAGAGAGAGAGAGAGAGACGAGAGAGAGAAGAGAGAGAGAGAGAGAGAGAAGAGAGAGAGAGAGAGAGATCATCATTGCAGCAGGGAAACTTAATCTAGGGTGTAATGGGGCCAGGAGGATGTTGATGTTCTGTGTGAATTGTTTGGTATGGGACAGTATGGTATAATCTTAATGAAAACTAGATATTTTTCTTCTGGAGTCCAGCGGTTGGTCCTACATCTTCCAGACCTCCCAGGTCCTTTCTTGTGGCAAAAAAATAGGCAAAATAAAGCCTTTAAGTAATGAGGGGAAATGTTTAATATCGAATGGTACAAGTACAACTTAACCACGCGGTATAAATAGCTCCTTAAAGATGTGATTACATTAAATTGTGAAACGGGTGAAGTAATTCGGATCATTGGGGGGCTGCTGCGATTACATTTCTCTGTGAGGAGGTAGGAGGCTGTGGCTGACCACTCAGAGACAGAGAGGCTACCTTCCAAATGCCACACTATTTTATATATAGTGAACTACTTCTGTATGGGCTCTGCTCAAAAGTAGTGCACTATGTAGGGAATAGGATGACATTTGATACTTAAACAGAGAAAGAGTCGTTTCATTTGAATGAGCTTCTGCTCCAGGGTAAACAGCATCTACCTACACTGCAGTTCAAACAGCCTCACAGACAAGAACCAAACCATGTTCTCTCTCTCTGACCAGCTGGGGTGGAGGAATGGAGAGAGAGTTGGAGGAGTGGAGAGAAAGGTAGAGGAGTGGAAAGAGAGGTGTAGGAATGGAGAGAGGTGGAAAAATGGAGAGAGAGATGGAGGGATGGAGAGATTAGGTGGTAGGTGGTCTGTACCTTACGCCAAGCAGGGAGATAGAAATAAGGTCAAACCATCTCCCTCTCCATCTCTCCACCTCTCTCTCTCCATTCCTCCACGTCTCTCTCGCTCCATTCCTCCACCTCTCTCTCTCCATTCCTCCACCTCTCTCCATTCTTCCATGTCTCTCTCCATTACTCCAGCCTCTCTCTCTTCCTCCACCTCTCTCTCTCTCCATTTCTCCAACTCTCTCTCTCCATTCCTCCACCAATCTCTCTCCATTCCTCCACCAATCTCTCTCCATTCCTCCACCTCTCTCCATTCTTCCATGTCTCTCTCCATTACTCCAGCTCTATCTTTCAATCACTCCAACTCTCTCTCCATCCCTTCACCTCCCTCTCTCCATTCCTCCACCTCTCTCTCGATCTCCATAAATCCTCCTCTCTCTCTCCATTCCTCCCCTCTCTTTATCCATTCTTCAACCTCTCTCTCTGCATATTCCAAACATCTCTCTCTCCATTCCTCCCCTCTCTCCATTCCTCCACCTCTCTCTCTCCATTCCTCCACCTCTCTCTCCATTCCTCCACCAATCTCTCTCCATTCCTCCACCTCTCTCTCTCCATTCCTCCACCTCTCTCCATTCTCCATGTCTCTCCATTCCTCCACCTCTCTCTCTCCATCACTCCTCTCTCTCTCCATCCCCCCACCTCTCTCTCTCTCCCTGCATCTTCCTCCACCTCTCTCTCGATCTCTCCTCCATTCCTCCTCTCTCTCTCCATCCCTCCTCCCCTCTCTCTATCCATTCTTCAACTCTCTCCCTCTCTCCATCCATCTCTCCACTCTCTCTCTCTCTCTCCTCCACCTCTCTCTCTCCATCCCCCCATCTCTCTCCATCTCCTCCCTCTCTCTCTCTCCTTCCCTCCATCTCCTCTCCCTCTCTCTCATCCTCATCTCCTCCACTCTTTCTCCCATCCCCATCCTCTCTCTCATTCCCTCCACCTCTCTCTCTCTCCTTCGTGATTCTTCCATCTCTCTCTCTCCATCCCCCATCTCTAACTCTCCATAGTCCTCCATCTCTTTCTCCCCATCCCTATCTCGCTCTCCAGTCTCTCCACCTCTCTCCATTCCTCGACTCTCTGTTTAACTATACTTTTCTTCTCCTGTGTTAACCTCTCAGTTCATTCCTCTGCCTGCCCTAAAGTGCTGAGGTATGTCTTCAATGTCCTGTTCTGAGTTTGAACCAGACTGTTATGAAGGTCAGGACAAGTCATATCACGGTGATTCTTTTCAGGAGAGGTAGTAGTCTGATAGTAACAGGGAGGCCTGTAGTAGGAAGCAGTAGTAGTCTGATAGTAACAGGGAGGCCTGTAGCAGGAAGCAGTAGTAGTCTGATAGTAACAGGAGGGCCTGTAGCAGGAAGCAGTAGTAGTCTGATAGTAACAGGGAGGCCTGTAGTAGGAAGCAGTAGTAGTCTGATAGTAACAGGGAGGCCTGTAGTAGGAAGCAGTAGTAGTCTGATAGTAACAGGCTGTAGTAGGAAGCTAGTAGTAACAGGAGGCCTGCAGAAGCAGTAGTAGTCTGATAGTAACAGGGAGGCCTGTAGTAGGAAGCAGTAGTAGTCTGATAGTAACAGGGAGGCCTGTAGTAGGAAGCAGTAGTAGATAGTCTGAGGCCTGTAGTAGGAAGCAGTAGTAGTGATAACAGGGAGGCCTGTAGTAGGAAGCAGTAGTAGTCTGATAGTAACAGGGAGGCCTGTAGTAGGAAGCAGTAGTAGTCTGATAGTAACAGGGAGGCCTGTAGTAGGAAGCAGTAGTAGTCTGATAGTAACAGGGAGGCCTGTAGTAGGAAGCAGTAGTAGCCTGTAGTAGGAATAGTCTGATAGTAACACAGGGAGGCCTGTAGTAGGAGGCCAGTAGCTGAGTAGTAGTAGTCTGATAGTAACAGGGAGGCCTGTAGTAGGAAGCAGTAGTAGTCTGATAGTAACAGGGAGGCCTGTAGTAGGAAGCAGTAGTAGTCTGATAGTAACAGGGAGGCCTGTAGTAGGAAGCAGTAGTAGTCTGATAGTAACAGGGAGGCCTGTAGTAGGAAGCAGTAGTAGTCTGATAGTAACAGGGAGGCTGTAGTAGGAAGCAGTAGTAGTAGTCTGATAGTAACAGGGAGGCCTGTAGTAGGAAGCAGTAGTAGTCTGATAGTAACAGGGAGGCCTGTAGTAGGAAGCAGTAGTAGTCTGATAGTAACAGGGAGGCCTGTAGTAGGAAGCAGTAGTAGTAGTCTGTAGTAGTAACAGTAGGAGGCCTGTAGTAGGAAGCAGTAGTAGTCTGATAGTAACAGGGAGGCCTGTAGTAGTAGTCTGATAGTAACAGGGAGGCCTGTAGTAGGAAGCAGTAGTAGTCTGATAGTAACAGGGAGGCCTGTAGTAGGAAGCAGTAGTAGTCTGATAGTAACAGGGAGGCCTGTAGTAGGAAGCAGTAGTAGTCTGATAGTAACAGGGAGGCCTGTAGTAGGAAGCAGTAGTAGTAACAGGGAGGCCTGTAGTAGTAGTAGTCTGATAGTAACAGGGAGGCCTGTAGTAGGAAGCAGTAGTAGTCTGATAGTAACAGGGAGGCCAGTAGTAGTCTGTAGTAACAGGGAGGCCTGTAGTAGGAAGCAGTAGTAGTCTGATATAGGCCTGTAGTAGGAAGAGGCAGTAACAGGGGAGGCCTGTAGCAGGAAGCAGTAGTAGTCTGATAGTAACAGGGAGGCCTGTAGTAGGAAGCAGTAGTAGTCTGATAGTAACAGGGAGGCCTGTAGTAGGAAGCAGTAGTAGTCTGATAGTAACAGGGAGGCCTGTAGCAGGAAGCAGTAGTAGTCTGATAGTCTAGTGATAGGAGGCAGTAGTAACAGTAACAGGGAGGCCTGTAGTAGGAAGCAGTAGTAGTCTGTCAGACTCAGGATCAGTACATAATGCCGGTCATGCTGACTCGCTGCTTCTGCTGACTGTAGTAGGAAAAGTTCAGAACACAGGGGATCACATGATTAAGCGTATAATCATTGTACCACTGTGTCATACACACAGGGAGACACACACACAGCGAGAGCGTAGTGAGGAGAATACGCTAACCCATAACTTTCTATGAGTCAACCTGTGGAGGTCAGAGGAGCCAATCAGAAAATAGCGTCTGGGTCATTTGGCATCTTTGACTCTAGCCACAGAGGTTCCGGTTTTCAGGGTAAATGGAAAGACAGCGTGTGACGCGACATCCCCTTTAGGAGGTTAACAAGATGACACTCCATCTTAATTTACTGCTACTTTAGGTTATTGACTGAGTTTAACCGACCGTCAGAACAGGGTTGGTCAGATAGAAGCAGCAACACACCATTACAGTGGGTCTGAAGGAGGCAGACTAGTCACCATTATAGTGGGTCTGAAGGAGGCAGACTAGTCACCATTATAGTGGGTCTGATGGAGGCAGACTAGACACCATTATAGTGGGTCTGAAGGAGGGCAGACTAGTCACCATTACTTTCTATGAGTCAACTAGTGGGTCTGATGGAGGCAGACTAGTCACCATTATAGTGGGTCTGAAGGAGGCAGACTAGTCACCATTATAGTGGGTCTGATGGAGACAGACTAGTCACCATTATAGTGGGTCTGAAGGAGGCAGACTAGTCACCATTATAGTGGGTCTGAAGGAGGCAGACTAGTCACCATTACAGTGGGTCTGAAGGAGGCAGACTAGTCACCATTATAGTGGGTCTGAAGGAGGCAGACTAGTCACCATTATAGTGGGTCTGAAGGAGGCAGACTAGTCACCATTATAGTGGGTCTGAAGGAGGCAGACTAGTCACCATTATAGTGGGTCTGAAGGAGGCAGACTAGTCACCATTATAGTGGGTCTGAAGGAGGCAGACTAGTCACCATTATAGTGGGTCTGAAGGAGGCAGACTAGTCACCATTATAGTGGGTCTGAAGGAGGCAGACTAGTCACCATTATAGTGGGTCTGAAGGAGGCAGACTAGTCACCATTATAGTGGGGTCTGAAGGAGGCAGACTAGTCACCATTATAGTGGGTCTGAAGGAGGCAGACTAGTCACCATTATAGTGGGTCTGGTGTAGTCAGACTAGTCACCATTATAGTGGGTCTGAAGGAGGCAGACTAGTCACCATTATAGTGGGTCTGAAGGAGGCAGACTAGTCACCATTATAGTGGGTCTGGTGTAGGCAGACTAGTCACCATTATAGTGGGTCTGGTGTAGGCAGACTAGTCACCATTATAGTGGGTCTGGTGTAGGCAGACTAGTCATCATTATAGTGGGTCTGAAGGAGGCAGACTAGTCACCATTATAGTGGGTCTGGTGTAGTCAGACCAGTCACCATTATAGTGGGTCTGGTGTAGTCAGACCAGTCACCATTATAGTGGGTCTGGTGTAGTCAGACCAGTCACCATTATAGTGGGTCTGGTGTAGTCAGACTAGTCGCCATTATAGTGGGTCTGAAGGAGTCAGACTAGTCACCATTATAGTGGGTCTGGTGTAGGCAGACTAGTCACCATTATAGTGGGTC
>CM072248.1:44118879-44201379 GCA_036851935.1 Coregonus suidteri | reverse complement strand
CAGAGCTAGAGACACAGAGAGAGAGAGAGTGAGACACAGAGCTAGAGACACAGAGCGAGAGAGAGCGAGACACAGAGCGAGAGAGAGAGAGAGAGCGAGAGAGAGCGAGAGAGAGCGAGACAGAGCGAGAGAGAGTGAGACGCAGAGTGAGAGAGAGCGAGACACAGAGCGAGAGAGAGAGACACAGAGTGAGAGACACAGAGTGAGAGACACAGAGCGAGAGAGAGAGAGACACAGAGCGAGAGAGAGAGAGAAACAGAGCGAGAGAGGGCGATACACAGAGCGAGAGAGGGCGATACACAGAGTGAGAGAGGGAGAGACACAGAGCGAGAGAGAGCGAGACACAGAGTGAGAGAGAGAGAGACGCAGAGCGAGAGAGAGTGAGAAAGAGCGAGAGAGAGCGAGACACAGAGTGAGAGAGAGAGAGAGAGACAGAGCGAGAGAGAGAGAGAGCGAGAGAGAGAGAGAGAGAGAGAGCGAGAGAGACACAGAGTGAGAGAGAGCGAGACACAGAGTGAGAGAGAGCGAGAGACACAGAGTGAGAGAGAGCGAGACACAGAGTGAGAGAGAGAGAGAGGCAGAGAGCGAGAGAGAGTGAGATAGAGCGAGAGATAGAGAGACAGTGAGAGAGAGAGCGAGGGAGAGCGAGACACAGAGTGAGAGAGAGCGAGCAAGAGAGAGCGAGACAGAGCGAGAGAGAGAGACACAGAGCGAGAGAGAGCGAGACAGAGCGAGAGAGAGAGACACAGAGTAGAGACACAGAGCGAGAGATAGTGAGAGAGAGCGAGAGATAGAGAGACAGTGAGAGAGCGAGCGAGGGAGAGCGAGACACAGAGTGAGAGAGAGCGAGACACAGAGTGAGAGAGAGAGAGACACAGAGAGAGAGAGAGAGAGACACAGAGCGAGAGAGAGTGAGACAGAGCGAGAGATAGAGAGACAGTGAGAGAGAGAGCGAGGGAGAGCGAGACACAGTGTGAGAGAGAGAGACACAGAGTGAGAGAGAGAGAGAGACACAGAGCGAGAGAGAGAGAGCGAGACACAGAGCGAGAGAGAGCGAGACACAGAGCGAGAGACACAGAGCGAGAGACACAGAGCGAGAGAGAGCGAGAAACAGAGCGAGAGAGAGAGAGATTCACAGAGCTAGAGACACAGAGCGAGAGAGAGTGAGACACAGAGCTAGAGACACAGAGCGAGAGAGAGCGAGACACAGACACAGAGCGAGAGAGCGAGAGACAGAGTGAGAGAGAGCGAGACACAGAGCGAGTGAGAGAGAGAGAGACAGAGCGAGAGAGCGCGAGACACAGAGCGAGAGAGAGCGAGACACAGAGCGAGAGAGAGCGAGACACAGAGCGAGAGAGAGAGACACAGAGCGAGAGAGAGCGAGACACAGAGCGAGAGAGCGAGACACAGAGTGAGAGAGAGCGAGACACAGAGCGAGAGAGAGAGAGACAGAGCGAGAGAGCGCGAGACACAGAGCGAGAGAGCGAGACACAGAGCGAGAGAGAGAGCGAGACAGAGCGAGAGAGAGCGATACACAGAGCGAGAGAGAGAGCGACACAGAGAGAGAGAGAGAGAGACACAGAGCGAGAGAGAGAGAGAGAGAGAGAGAGAGAGAGAGAGAGACACAGAGCGAGAGAGAGGGTTTATTTATTTTCCCTTTTGTACTTGAACTATTTGCACATAATATGACATTAGAACTGTCTTTATTCTTTTTTTACTTTTGTGAGTGTAATGTTTACTGTTCATTTCATATTGTTTATTTCACTTTTTATTATCTATTTCACTTGCTTTGGCAATGTAAACATACGTTTCCCATGCCAATGAAGCCTTTAAAATGACATTTGAATTGAGAGAGGAAGAGAGAGAGTTAGGGAGAGGGAGGGAGGGAGAGGGTGGAAGAGAGAGAAGTAGGGAGCGAAAGAGAGAGAGAGAGAAGTAGGGAGCGAGAGCGAGAGAGAGGTAGGGAGCGAGAGCGTGAGAGAGAGAGAGGTAGGGAGCGAGAGCGAGAGAGAGGTAGGGAGCGAAAGAGAGAGAGAGAGAGGTAGGGAGCGAGAGCGAGAGAGAGAGAGAGGTAGGGAGCGAGAGCGAGAGAGAGGTAGGGAGCGAGAGCGTGAGAGAGAGAGAGGTAGGGAGCGAGAGCGAGAGAGAGGTAGGGTGCGAGAGCGAGAGAGCAAGCAAGCGAGAGTAAAACCTAACAAAGAAATTGAGAAACCTATCCAACCAAAAACACAGAAAACCAGAAAACTTTAGCTTACACCTTCACTATGCTGAATCACTAAAACAATACAGAAACACACTAAGAAAAAATAAGGAACATCATGACAGAATTCAGCTCAATGTAATTGAAGAATCCATAGAATCAAATCACTTCTGGGAAAATTGGAACACAGTAAACAAACAACACGAAGAGCTATCCATCCAAAACAGGTATGTGTAGATAAACCACCTCTCCAATCTTTTTGAAGAGCTATCTATCCAAAACGGAGATCTATCCATCCAAAATTAAAGATGTGTGGATAAACCACTTCTCATATATTTTCGGCCATATAACAAAGAACTAAGAGCAAAAACATATACATGCCAATTTCAACTATTAAAGACTACCAGAATGCACTGGATTCTCCAATTACATTGGATGAGCTACAGAACAAAATACAAACCCTCCAACCCAAAAAAGGCCTGTGGTGTAGATGGTATACTAAACGAAATGATAAAATATACAGACCACAAATTCAAATAGGCTATTCTTAAACTCTTCAACCTTATTCTCAGCTCTGGCATCTTCCCTAATATTTGGAACCAAGGCCTGATCACCCCAATCCACAAAAGTGGGGACAAATTTGACCCCAATAGTAACAGTGGAATCTGCGTCAGCAGCAATCTCGGAAAAATACCCCTTAGTATCATCAACAGCAGACTCCAACATTTCCTCAGTGAAAACAATGTCCTGAGCAAATGTCAAAATTGGCTTTCTTACCAAATTGCCGTACGATAGACTACGTATTCACCCTGCAAACCCTTATTGACAAACAAAACAAAACAAAGCAAAAGAAAAGTCTTCTCATGCTTTGTTGATTTCAAAAAAGCTTTTGACTAAATTTGGCATGAGGGTCTGCTATACAAATAGATGGAAAGCGGTGTTGGGGGAAAGAATAAGACATAAAATCAATTTACACAAACAACACGTGTTAAAATTGGCAATAAACAAACAGATTGCTTTCCTCAGGGCTGTGGGGTGAGACAGGGATGCAGTTTGAGCCCAACCCTCTTCAACATATATATATCAACGAATTGGCGAGGGCACTAGAACAGTCTGCAGCACCCGGCCACACCCTACTGGACTCAGAAATCAAATGTCTACTGTTTGCTGATGATCTGGTGCTTCTGTCCCCAAGCAAGGAGGGCCTACAGCAGCACCTAGATTTTCTGCACAGGTTCTGTCAGACTTGGGCCCTGACAGTGAATCTCGTAACACAAAAATAATAGTGTTCCAAAAAAGGTCCAGTAGCCAAGACAACAAATACACTGTTGCCCTAGAGCACACAAAGAATTACACCTACCTCGGCCTAAACATCAACACCACAGATCATTTCCACAAGGCTGTGGATGATCTGAGCGACAAGGCAAGAAGGGCCTTTTATGGAATCAAAAGGAACATAAAACTCAACATCCCAATTAGGATCTGGCTAAAAATACTTCAATCAGTTATCAAACACTATGGTTGTGAGGTCTGGGGTCCAGTAACCAACCCAACATTCACAAAATGGGACAAACGGGCAATAAAAATGTACGTTGTGTACAACACAAAACAATGCATGCAGAGCAGAATTAGGACTATACTCGATAGTTATCATAATCCAGAAAAGAGCTGTTAAATTCTACAACCACCTAAAAGGAAGCGATGCCCACACATTCCATCACAAAGCCCTCACCTACAGAGAGATGAACCTAGAAAATATTCCCCTCAGTTTGCTAGTTCTGGGGCTCCGTTCACAAACACAAACAGACCCCACAGAGCTCCAGGACAGAAACACATTTAGACCCAACCAAATTATGAGAAAGCAAAAAGATAATGATTTGACACACTGGAAATAATCAACCAAAAAACAGAGCAAATTGGAATTCTATCTGGCCCTAAACAGAGAGTACACAGTGGCAGAATACCTGACCACTGTGACTGACCCTAAATTAAGAAAATCCTTGACTATGTACAGACTCAGTGAGCATAGCCTTGCTATTGAGAGAGGCCGCCATAGGCCGTCCTGGCTCTCAAGAGAAGACAGGCTATGTGCACACTGCCCACAAAATGAGGTGGAAACTGAGCTGCACTTCCTAACCTCCTGCCAAATGTATGACCACATTAGAGACACATATGTCCCACAGATCACACAGACCCACAAAGAATATGAAAACAAATCAAACATTGATAAACTCCCACATCGTTTAAGCGAAACACAGCAGTGTGCAGTCACAGCAGCAAGATTTGTGGACCATTTTCATGAAAAAAGGGCAACCAGTGGAGCACAAACATTGTAAATACATCCTATATTAAATTGGTGTATTTATTTTCCCTTTCATACTTCACTACTTGCACATTGTTACAACACTGTACATTGCCAATAATATAATATTTGAAATGTCTATATTCTTATAAAACTTTTGTGAGTGTGAAGTTCACTAATGTTTCCCTTGTTTATTGTCTATTTCATTTGCTTTGGGATTGTAAACATGTGTCCCATGCCAATAAAGCCCTTTGAATTGAATTGAATTAAAAGAGAGAGAGGGGGAGGGAGAGAGAGGGGGGTATGGAGAGGGAGGGAAACATCCTGCAGATCCCACTTCAAACAGAGCAACTCCAAGAGGTTTCAGATCCTTCTGGAGTTAGGCTTTTAGGCCTGAATACTTACTGACACATTGTAGAATAGATACAGTATATTATTTTTAAATCTTGACATCTTAAAATATTATTTTATAGCTTGCTGTTTCAGATATGTATTTACTTGTGCAGGTTATAAAGGCAGTTATTAAGATCTAATAAGACTGTAATTCATTCTGTATGTCATTCCAGAGAAACATATATGATCCTTCTTCAGCTAGATCCTCAATGTGTTAGTTGTTTAGAAGTCATGTATTTATAATCTCATCTAATATTTACTCCTCTCACATGTTTGCTGAGTGGGAGCTGGTTACGGCTGGAGACCAGGGTATGGAAGCAACAGAATGGCGTGTGTGATTTTTTTTATTTTTTTGCGCTGATCTTAACTTTTTTTGTACATAATGTTTCCGCCTTCGTTTCCTATGACCAAAAAGAGCTTATGGACATCAGAACTCGATTTGGATGAAGATTTCTACTTCAACGAGTCGGTGGTGCAGGACATACTGCTCACCCCAGACCAGGCCCTAATCCAAGAGACTCGGAAAAGGAAAAGGCGGTGTAAGAGAGGCTGACGTATCCACCTCTACCCTCCGTTTTATTGGATACCGTGCAGTCACTAGAGAACAAACTGGACGAGCTCCATTTGTAACGTAATACGCCGGGAGTCAGAAAGCAGGTGCAGAGGATGAGTTTAATAAAGAAACGATACAGATGAACAAACATGAGACGCGTACAGAACGTGAGAGAAAACAATACTACCTAATGACTGATGTCAACTGAGGGCTAAATAATCACAGAGAAAATGAAGAGGAGGTGTGTGTAATGATGGGGAGGAGGTGTGCGTAATCATGGTTGCCAGGGCTGGTGGTTAGTAGACCGGCGACGTCGAGCGCCGGAGGGAGGGAGCAGAAGTAGGCGTGACAGTAACCCCCGCCCGACGCATGGCTCCAGCCGCAGGATGATGGCCCCGAGGGCGAGGAACGGGCTGGTCCGGATGGTGGAGATGGAAATCCCGGATGTTTGTTGGGGACCAGGATGTCCGCCACCGAGACCCAAGAGTGCTCCTCAGGACCGTACCCCTCCCAGTCCACCAGGTACTGGAGCTGATCCCCACAATGTCGGGAGTCCAGGAGGGACCTAACAGCATAGGCGGAGGGGTGTCACGGGGGAACCACCTGCCTGAGGAGGGAAACATGAAAGGAGGGTGAGATCCGGTAGTTGGTGGGGAGTTTTAGACGATAGGTTACCTCATTGACCCTCCAGACGACCTTGAAGGACCCGAAAAACTGGGGACTCAGCTTCCGGCAGGGCAGGCGGAGCGGGAGGTTCCTGGTGGAGAGCCAGACGCGATCACCAGGATGGAACACGGGAGCGTCACTGCGTGGCGGCCCACCTGATCCTTCTGATGGCGGACGTCACACCTCCTCTGTGCACCGGAACAACTCGTCCACTGCAGGGGCCTCGGTCTGGCTCAGAGTGCACGGAGACAGGGCCGGCTGATATCCCAGGACGCACTGGAAGGGAGTCAGTCCGGTGGAGGAGTGACAAAGTGAGTTCTGGGCATATTCCGCCCGGGGAAGGAACCGGGCCCAATCCCCCTGCCGGTCCTGGCAGTGACTCCTTAGGAACCTCCCCAGCTCCTTGTTGGTCTTCTCCATCTGCCCGTAGGCCGGTTTCCAGACCCACGACGTGAATTGAGGACCACTGTCGGAAACGATGTCCTCTGCTGGAACAGTGACTCAGTGACCTGGAGAGCGGTAGGGTTAGGGTTAGGGACCTGGAGAGTGGTAGGGTTAGGGTTAGGGACCTGGAGAGTGGTAGGGTTAGGGTTAGGGACCTGGAGAGCGGTAGGGTTAGGGTTAGGGACCTGGAGAGTGGTAGGGTTAGGGTTATGGACCTGGAGAGTGGTAGGGTTAGGGTTAGGGACCTGGAGAGTGGTAGGGTTAGGGACCTGGAGAGTGGTAGGGTTAGGGTTAGGGACCTGGAGAGTGGTAGGGTTAGGGTTAGGGACCTGGAGAGTGGTAGGGGTTAGGGTTAGGGACCTGGAGAGTAGGGTTAGGGTTAGGGACCTGGAGAGCGGTAGGGTTAGGGTTAGGGACCTGGAGAGCGGTAGGGGTAGGGTTAGGGACCTGGAGAGCGGTAGGGTTAGGGTTAGGGACCTGGAGAGCGGTAGGGTTAGGGTTAGGGACCTGGAGAGAGCGGTAGGGTTAGGGTTAGGGACCTGGAGAGCGGTAGGGGTTAGGGTTAGGGACCTGGAGTAGGGTTAGGGTTAGGGAACCTGGAGAGCGGTAGGGTTAGGGACCTGGAGAGCGGAGGGTTAGGGTAGGGTGGAGAGTGGTAGGGTTAGGGTTAGGGACCTGGAGAGCGGTAGGGTTAGGGTTAGGGACCTGTAGAGCGGTAGGGTTAGGGTTAGGGTCCTGGAGAGCGGTAGGGGTAGGGTAGGGACCTGGAGAGTAGGGGGTTAGGGACCTGGAGAGCGGTAGGGTTAGGGTTAGGGACCTGGAGAGCGGTAGGGGTAGGGTTAGGGACCTGGAGAGCGGTAGGGTTAGGGTTAGGGACCTGGAGAGTGGTAGGGGTTAGGGTTAGGGACCTGGAGTAGGGTTAGGGTTAGGGGTGGAGAGCGGTAGGGTTAGGGTTAGGGACCTGGAGAGGTTAGGTAGTGGTAGGGTAGGGTTAGGGTTAGGGACCTGGAGAGCGGTAGGGTTAGGGTTAGGGACCTGGAGAGCAGTAGGGTTAGGGTTAGGGACCTGGAGAGTGGTAGGGTTAGGGTTAGGGACCTGGAGAGCGGTAGGGGTAGGGTTAGGGACCTGGAGAGCGGTAGGGTTAGGGTTAGGGACCTGGAGAGTGGTAGGGGTAGGGTTAGGGACCTGGAGAGTGGTAGGGGTAGGGTAGGTAGACCAGAGAGAGGGATAATGGCAGGATTTTTTTTTCTTTTTTAAATTTTTAAATTAATTTATTTATTTAGAGAATCTGTCAACAACAATCATAATAGTTGTAAAACTATCAGAAAGGGCGAGATCAGTTACAATGTATATGGACAGATGTGACCAAGGCCGCTGAGGCACGGGAAGGGGAAGTAGTTTGCGTAGTGTAGTGTGTTACTAATGGTAGGCTTTGTTACTTTGGTCCCAGCTCTCTGCAGGTCATTCACTAGGTCCCCCCGTGTGGTTCTGGGATTTTTGCTCACCGTTCTTGTGATAATTTTGACCCCACGGGGTGAGATCTTGCGTGGAGCCCCAGATCGAGGGAGATTATCAGTGGTCTTGTATGTCTTCCATTTCCTAATAATTGCTCCCACAGTTGATTTCTTCAAACCACGCTGCTTACCTATTGCAGATTCAGTCTTCCCTGCCTGGTGCAGGTCTACAATTTTGTTTCTGGTGTCCTTTGACAGCTCTTTGGTCTTGGCCATAGTGGAGTTTGGAGTGTGACTGTTTGAGGTTGTGGACAGGTGTCTTTTATACTGATAACAAGTTCAAACAGGTGCCATTAATACAGGTAACGAGTGGAGGACAGAGGAGCCTCTTAAAGAAGAAGTTACAGGTCTGTGAGAGCCAGAAATCTTGCTTGTTTGTAGGTGACCAAATACTTATTTTCCACCATAATTTGCAAATAAATTCATAAAAAATCCTACAATGTGATTTTCTGTATTTATTTTTTGTCTGTCATAGTTGACGTGTACCTATGATGAAAATTACAGGACTCTCTCATCTTTTTAAGTGGGAGAACTTGCACAATTGGTGGCTGACTAAATACTTTTTCCCCCACTGTACATCTAGCTGGTCTTTCTATGCATCGTTAAGACCGTATGGCAGCATCGGGTAAGGTTAGGGGGGGAGAGGTTGGGGGGAGAGGTTAGGGGGGGAGAGGTTAGGGGGAGGAGAGGTTAGGGGGGGAGAGGTTAGGGGGGAGAGGTTTGTCTCTTTGTTAACAATAGCTGGTGCGTGCTCTCTAATATTAAGGAAGAGTTAGAATACCTCATTATAAGCTGTAGACTGCATTATCTACCAAGAGAGTTTTCATCTGTATTTTTCATAGCTGTCTATTTACCACCACAAACCAATGCTGGCACTAAGACCACACTCTGTATAAGCTGTATAATGCCATAAGCAAACAAGAAAATGCTCATCCTGGCACTCCTAGTGATTTTATTTCAGGGAAACTGAAATCCTTTTTACCTAATTTCTACCAGCATGTCACCTGTGCAACTTAGAAGACAAAACTATTTTTTTATTTTTTTTATTTCACCTTTATTTAACCAGGTAAGTCAGTTGAGAACAAGTTCTCATTTACAACTGCGACCTGGCCAAGATAAAGCAAAGCAGTGCGATAAAAACAACAACACAGAGTTACATTTGGAGTAAACAAAACATAAAGTCAAAAATACAACAGAAAATATATATACAGTGTGTGCGAATGTAGTAAGTTATGGAGGTAAGGCAATAAATAGGCCATAGTGCAAAATAGTTACAATTTAGTATTAACACTGGAATGATAGATGTGCAAAAGATTATGTGGAAATAGAGATACTGGGGTGCAAATTAGCTAAATAAATAACAATATGGGGATGAGGTAGTTGGGTGGGCTAATTTCAGATGGGCTGTGTACAGGTGCAGTGATCGGTAAGCTGCTCTGACAACTGATGCTTAAAGTTAGTGAGGGAGATAAGTCTCCAGCTTCAGAGATTTTTGCAGTTCGTTCAAGTCATTGGCAGCAGAGAACTGGAAGGAATGGCGGCCAAAGGAGGTGTTGGCTTTGGGGATGACCAGTGAGATATACCTGCTGGAGCGTAGACTACGGGTGGGTGTTGCTATGGTGACCAGTGAACTAAGATAAGACAGGGATTTGCTTGCAGTGATTTATAGATGACCTGTAGCCAGTGGGTTTGGCACTCTACAATGCCTTGCAAAAGTATTGATCCCCCTTGGCGTTTTTCCTATTTTGTTGCATTACAACCTGTAATTTAAATGGATTTTTATTTGGATTTCATGTAATGGACATACACAAAAAAGTACAAATTGGTGAAGTGAAATGAAAAAAATAACTTGTTTCAAAAAATTCAAAATAATAAATAATGGAAAAGTGGTGCACGCATATGTATTCACCCCCTTTGCTATGAAGCCACTAAATAATATCTGGTGCAACCAATTACCTTCAGAAGTCACATAATTAGTTAAATAAAGTCCACCTGTGTGCAATCTAAGTGTCACATGATCTGTCACATGATCTCAGTATATATACACCTGTTCTGAAAGGCCCCAGAGTCTGCAACACCACTAAACAAGGGGCACCACCAAGCAAGCGGCACCATGAAGACCAAGGAGCTCTCCAAACAGGTCAGGGACAAAGTTGTGGAGAAGTACAGATCAGGGTTGGGTTATAAAAAAATATCAGAAACTTTGAACATCCCACGGAGCACCATTAAATCCATTATTTAAAAAATGGAAAGGATATGGCACCACAACAAACCTGCCAAGAGAGGGCCGCCCACCAAAACTCACGGACCAGGCAAGGAGGGCATTAATCAGAAAGGCAACAAAGAGACCAAAGATAACCCTGAAGGAGCTGCAAAGCTCCACAGCGGAGATTGGAGTATCTGTCCATAGGACCACTTTAAGCTGTACACTCCACAGATCTGGGCTTTACGGAAGAGTGGCCAGAAAAAAGCCATTGCTTAAAGAAAAAAATAAGCAAACACGTTTGGTGTTCGCCAAAAGGCATGTGGGAGACTCCCCAAACATATGGAAGAAGGTACTCTGGTCAGATGAGACTAAAGTTGAGCTTTTTGGCCATCAATGAAAACGCTATGTCTGGCGCAAACCCAACACCTCTCATCACCCCGAGAACACCATCCCCACAGTGAAGCATGGTGGTGGCAGCATCATGCTGTGGGGATGGTTTTCATCGGCAGAGACTGGGAAACTGGTCAGAATTGAAGGAATGATGGATGCCGCTAAATACAGGGAAATTCTTGAGGGAAACCTGTTTCAGTCTTCCAGAGATTTGAGACTGGGACGGAGGTTCACCTTCCAGCAGGACAATGACCCTAAGCATACTGCCAAAGCAACACTCGAGTGGTTTAAGGGGAAACATTTAAATGTCTTGGAATGGCCTAGTCAAAGCCCAGACCTCAATCCAATTGAGAATTTGTGGTATGACTTAAAGATTGCTCTACACCAGCGGAACCCATCCAACTTCAAGGAACTGCAGCAGTTTTGCTGCAAAAGGTGGCTCTACAAAGTATTGACTTTGGGGGGGGGGGGGGGGGGGGGGGGGGGGGTGGGGGGGGGGGGGGGGGGGGGGGGGGGGGGGGGGGGGGGGGGGGGGGGGGGGGGGGGGGGGGGGGGGGGGGGGGGGGGGGGGGGGGGGTGAATAGTTATGCACGCTCAAGTTTTCTGGTTTTTGCATCTTCAAAGTGGTAGGCATGTTGTGTAAATCAAATGATACAAACCCCCAAAAAATCCATTTTAATTCCAGGTTGTAAGGCAACAAAATAGGAAAAATGCCAAGGGGGGGTGAATACTTTCGCAAGCCACTGTAGTTCACATTTACTACACACACAGAAATGCATACAAAGCTCTCCATCACCATCCATTTGGCAAATCTGACCATTACTCTATCCTCCTGATTCCTGCTTACAAACAAAAACTCAAACAGGAAGTACCAGTGACGCGCTCAATACAGAAGAGGTCCGATGAAGCGGGTGCTATGCTACAGGACTGTTCCTCTAGCACAGACTGGAATATGTTCCGGGATTCATCTGATGGCATTGAGGAGTTTACCACAATAGTCACCGGCTTCACTAATAAGTGCATTAACGACCCCCCAGTGACCGTACGTACATATCCCAACCAGAAGCCATGGATTACAGGCAACGTCCGCACTGAGCTAAAGGCTAGAGCTGCCGCTTTCAAGGAGCGGGACAGTAATCTGGATGCTTATAATAAATAAACATTGTCTACCGCCCGAGGACAACCAGCCAGCAAGCCAGCCATCCAGCCAGCCGTCAGACACCCAGCTATCCACCCAGCTAGCCAGACAGCCAGCCAGCCAGCCAGACAACCAGCCAGCCAGCCAACAAGCCAACCACACAGCCAACCAGACAGCCAGCCATAACTCTGTAGCCTCGTGATCTGCCAGAGGACACCCAGCTAGCCAGCCAGCTGGGTAATAACAGGACCCCTGTACGCCACCAAGAGAGTCAGAGAGACGGACGGCCAGGCTTGGACAGCAGCCCCCCTCCCTCTGCTGTCTTAGAGGTTTGGGGGAGGCTTGCGGGGGGTTGGCAGAGCCCCGCAGTATTTTCAGAAGCACAGTGTTCTGGCAGTAGCGCCCACCGCCCCAGTTGACATTATGTTGTTTTCTTCTTCCATATTATAATATCTGATTTTATTGGAATTGGAACTCATTCAGGGAGCTGATCAGAATTCCTCTTCCAAATGTTTCATTGTTAAATGCATTCCATAACAACCAAGGGTATTTGGTATGGGTTTTCATTTGGATTTCATGCCGATTGTTTATATGAGAATAGAAGTACATTTATCATCAGATTTCAATATTGTTAAGTTTTGAAATGTTTTTCCAACTTTATTTTTACATTTGCCCAGGACTGTAATTCCCCCTGCTAGTTCCCTGGCTGAACAGCCTAGAAGTTTCCCCTCTGAAAGCTGATCCTCATTTATAAGAGAAATTAGCCAGGACTTAAATCTCTCATAACGGAAACAACATGATAGTTCATCCGGCGGAGACGTGCCAACGTTGCATCTGCCATAACCAGCTGTGTGTGAATGCTCTCCTTTCAGGGACTGGAGCGGTTCTCTTGGCCCAGTACCAGGCCTGAACCTTCCTTCAGCAGGTTTTAGCCAAATATTGACCGTGTTCAGAAATACGCTGCTATATTGAGATGGGGTTAGATTGTGTGGAGGTAGATTATTTAATGGCCACACCAGAGGGCCTGCCAAAGAGTGGTGGCCAAAGAGACGCACGTGAAGTGGTCTTCTGGTGAACTTCTAGTAGTCCTCTGGAGGTCCTCTAGTGGTCTGCTGTAGTCTTTAGTGGTCTACTGTAGTCTTTAGTGGTCTGCTGTAGTCCTCTGGAGGTCCTCTAGTGGTCTGCTGTAGTCTTTAGTGGTCTGCTGTAGTCTTTAGTGGTCTGCTGTAGTCTTTAGTGGTCTGCTGTAGTCCTCTGGAGGTCATCTAGTGGTCTGTTGTAGTCTTTAGTGGTCTGCTGTAGTCCTCTGGAGGTCCTCTAGTTGTCTGCTGTAGTCTTTAGTGGTCTGCTGTAGTCTACTGGAGGTCTTCTAGTGGTCTGCTGTAGTCTTTAGTTGTCTGCTGTAGTCTTTAGTGGTCTACTGTAGTCCTCTGAAGGTCCTCTAGTGGTCTGCTGTAGTCTTTAGTTGTCTGCTGTAGTCTTTAGTGGTCTACTGTAGTCCTCTGAAGGTCCTCTAGTGGTCTGCTGTAGTCTTTAGTTGTCTGCTGTAGTCTTTAGTGGTCTACTGTAGTCCTCTGAAGGTCCTCTAGTGGTCTGCTGTAGTCTTTAGTTGTCTGCTGTAGTCTTTAGTGGTCTACTGTAGTCCTCTGAAGGTCCTCTAGTGGTCTGCTGTAGTCTTTAGTGGTCTGCTGTAGTCTTTAGTGGTCTACTGTAGTCCTCTGAAGGTCCTCTAGTGGTCTGCTGTAGTCTTTAGTGGTCTACTGTAGTCTACTGGAGGTCTACTAATGGTCTGCTGTAGTCTTTAGTGGTCTGCTGTAGTCCACTGGCTGATCCTCTAGTGGTCTGCTGTAGTCTTTAGTGGTATGCTGTAGTCCACTGGAGGTCTTCTAGTATTCTGCTGTAGTCTTTAGTGGTCTGCTGTAGTCCTCTGGAGGTCCTCTAGTGGTCTGCTGTAGTCTCTAGTGGTCTGCTGTAGTCTACTGGAGGTCTTCTAGTGGTCTGCTGTAGTCTTTAGTGGTCTGCTGTAGTCCTCTGAAGGTCCTCTAGTGGTCTGCTGTAGTCTTTAGTGGTCTGCTGTAGTCTTTAGTGGTCTGCTGTAGTCCTCTGGAGGTCCTCTAGTGGTCTGCTGTAGTCTCTAGTGGTCTGCTGTAGTCTACTGGAGGTCTTCTAGTGGTCTGCTGTAGTCTTTAGTGGTCTGCTGTAGTCTTTAGTGGTCTACTGTAGTCCTCTGAAGGTCCTCTAGTGGTCTGCTGTAGTCTTTAGTGGTCTACTGTAGTCCTCTGAAGGTCCTCTAGTGGTCTGCTGTAGTCTTTAGTGGTCTGCTGTAGTCCTCTGAAGGTCCTCTAGTGGTTTGCTGTAGTCTTTAGTGGTCTGCTGTAGTCCTCTGAAGGTCCTCTAGGGGTTTGCTGTAGTCATTAGTGGTCTGCTGTAGTCCTCTGGAGGTCTTCTAGTGGTCTGCTGTAGTCATTAGTGGTCTGCTGTAGTCCTCTGAAGGTCCTCTAGTGGTTTGCTGTAGTCTTTAGTGGTCTGCTGTAGTCATCTGAAGGTCCTCTAGTGGTCTGCTGTAGTCCTCTGGAGGTCCTCTAATGGTCTGCTGTAGTCTTTAGTGGTCTACTGTAGTCCTCTGAAGGTCCTCTAGTGGTTTGCTGTAGTCTTTAGTGGTCTGCTGTAGTCTTTAGTGGTCTGCTGTAGTCTCTAGTGGTCTGCTGTAGTCGTTAGTGGACTACTGTAGTCTTCTGGAGGTCCTCTAATGGTCTGCTGTAGTCTTTAGTGGTCTGCTGTAGTCCACTGGAGGTCTGTAGATCTCTCTGTCAGGGAAGAGCAGACACAACCAGGTCACTGAGAAGACGATGAGTAGCCATGATTCAGGCCACAAGGAGATCACATGAAAGCCTGCCAAGGGTTGGGGCTATAGGAAGGGAGGGCTGAGATCACAGACAGACTGTTGAGGGTTGGGGCTATGGGGAGGGAGAGTTAAGAAGGGGGTAGTGGTAATTACTGCTCATCAAGGCCATATGCAAAGGGTGACTACATTGTTTGGAGTCTTTAGAAATGAGAGATTTACAGTGGGGGAAAAAAGTATTTAGTCAGCCACCAATTGTACAAGTTCTCCCACTTAAAAAGATGAGAGAGGCCTGTAATTTTCATCATAGGTACACATCAACTATGACAGACAAAATGAGAAAAAAATATCCAGAAAATCACATTGTAGGATTTTTAATGAATTTATTTGCAAATTATGGTGGCAAATAAGTATTTGGTCAATAACAAACGTTTCTCAATACTTTGTTATATACCCTTTGTTGGCAATGACACAGGTCAAACGTTTTCTGTAAGTCTTCACAAGGTTTTCACACACTGTTGCTGGTATTTTGGCCCATTCCTCCATGCAGATCTCCTCTAGAGCAGTGATGTTTTGGGGCTGTCGCTGGGCAACACAGACTTTCAACTCCCTCCAAAGATTTTCTATGGGGTTGAGATCTGGAGACTGGCTAGGCCACTCCAGGACCTTGAAATGCTTCTTACGAAGCCACTCCTTCGTTGCCCGGGCGGTGTGTTTGGGATCATTGTCATGCTGAAAGACCCAGCCACGTTTCATCTTCAATGCCCTTGCTGATGGAAGGAGGTTTTCACTCAAAATCTCACGATACATGGCCCCATTCATTCTTTCCTTTACACGGATCAGTCGTCCTGGTCCCTTTGCAGAAAAACAGCCCCAAAGCATGATGTTTCCACCCCCATGCTTCACAGTAGGTATGGTGTTCTTTGGATGCAACTCAGCATTCTTTGTCCTCCAAACACGACGAGTTGAGTTTTTATATTTTGGTTTCATCTGACCATATGACATTCTCCCAATCCTCTTCTGGATCATCCAAATGTACTCTAGCAAACTTCAGACGGGCCTGGACATGTACTGGCTTAAGCAGGGGGACACGTCTGGCACTGCAGGATTTGAGTCCCTGGCGGCGTAGTGTGTTACTAATGGTAGGCTTTGTTACTTTGGTCCCAGCTCTCTGCAGGTCATTCACTAGGTCCCCCCGTGTGGTTCTGGGATTTTTGCTCACCGTTCTTGTGATCATTTTGACCCCACGGGGTGAGATCTTGCGTGGAGCCCCAGATCGAGGGAGATTATCAGTGGTCTTGTTGTATGTCTTCCATTTCCTAATAATTGCTCCCACAGTTGATCTCTTCAAACCAAGCTGCTTACCTATTGCAGATTCAGTCTTCCCAGCCTGGTGCAGGTCTACAATTTTGTTTCTGGTGTCTTTTGACAGCTCTTTGGTCTTGGCCAGAGTGGAGTTTGGAGTGTGACTGTTTGAGGTTGTGGACAAGTGTCTTTTATACTGATAACAAGTTCAAACAGGTGCCATTAATACAGGTAACGAGTGGAGGACAGAGGAGCCTCTTAAAGAAGAAGTTACAGGTCTGTGAGAGCCAGAAATCTTGCTTGTTTGTAGGTGACCAAATACTTATTTTCAACCATAATTTGCAAATAAATTCATAAAAAATCCTACAATGTGTTTTTCTGGAGAAAAGAAAATCTCAATTTGTCTGTCATAGTTGACGTGTACCTATGATGAAAATACAGGCCTCTCTCATCTTTTTAAGTGGGAGAACTTGCACAATTGGTGGCTGACTAAATACATTTTTTTACCCCACTGTACAATGTTGTAGGTTTGTTTCTGTGGAGTAGTGGTGTTGTGGCGTTGCATCAGCAGTACTAAGTGCTGTAGATTTACCAGGGGATTTTGTATAATTAACTTAATTGAAACGTTCAGTGTAATAACAGAGATGGTGCAGGTCATTCTAAAATATATATTTTCCAGATTATTTACTGACCGATCCTCTGCCCGACCAAGGTGGAACTGCTTGATCCTATTTAAGTAACTGAGACCTCAGCCTTTATTTGGAATTCTGAAAGTTTGAATACAGTCCTCATCTTGGCATTTGGACAGAGTAGCATAGAAAATATCAGGCTTTCTATGTAAGCATGTCTAATGAATTGACTTTCAGAAATATAAATCAAGGGGACATTATATACCAAAATTATATATATATATATGCTTAACTGCCTGAGACAACCTATATAATCTTTCTATAACTGAGAGACTAGCTGTTTCCTCTCTTTATAACTGATAGACTAGATGTTTTGAACGGCTGCTTCTCACGTAATCCCTTTCTTTCATTAATTCTTATATAATTATTCTTTCGTTATTTTCCATTTAATCTTTCTTCAGGATTTCTTAAACAGATCTCATGCCTGAAATAGACATACTGTGCAGTGGAAGGTAATATTAATTGTATGTTTTATATAAAAAAGTAGTCTCATCCACTTGTAAACCACTGTGATAATTAGTAATCTATTAATTTGTAATTTATTAAATTAGTAAACAATTTTGTCTAATTTAAACATGATTTAAATATCTTCAACTTAAATATCACACCTTGTTTTAAAGGGGTGTATCTGTCTGTGAGTGTTACTGAGCAGAGTGCTGCAGCTCAGCGCTGGTATTCTGGGGTGCTGCAGCTGAGAGCTGGTATTCTGGGGTTGCTTGCTTTGGACGTCCGAGGGCAAACGTTGGAGTGAGACGGAGTCTGGATACAGTGTTCATTTCATAATAACCTTCAGTATTATTATTACTAGCCGTTCTAGGAAATGTGTTATTTTATTTTAGTATTTCCCTATTTATGTCGGAGGCTTGTGTGTGTGGTCAAGAACAGAACTGACGTAGAGTTCTGATAATCCTCAGAGAGCTTCCTAAAGGGTTCATAGCTCTGCTTCTGGGTGGTCACCGTAAACGACATCTGACATTTAAAATGGCTGTGTTCATAATAGTCTATACGTCAGAGCTCCCCAATGGAGGCTTGTATTTTAGTTGACGTTGACATTTATATTCAATCTGTTACACCTAATTAGACTGGAGGGCTGGATGGAAGGATCTGGAAGGGTCTAGAAAACTATAGAAGGCTGGATTGAAAGGTCTAAAAGGCTTGATGGAATGCTCTGAAAGAGTGGACGGAAGGCTGTTGAACGATCTAGAAAGAAAAAACCTCAGGCTCTTAAAGGCTCTGGAAGAATTATGTTATTTTAAAGGTAAGATATCTCCTAATTTGTTATTAGGCATTTCTTCTATTTTAGGTGTTTTATTCCATTGAGAGTTTTTTGTTGCCTACAGGCCTCAGTGAATCAGTAACAGGGCCTGGTGTTAACAGATCAGTTAGCTGAACTAGTGGGACCCAGAACTGTCTTCATGCTGTTAGCAAGTCATCCTCATCACATTGTGTTTTACTTCACTGAGATGACCAATGGAAGCCAACCATTTCATAAACCTCTGCTTGTTTCTACAGTAACAGTGTTTCATAAACTTCCCCATGTTTAAGGAACACATGAACTCTCAGCCCCAGAGATGATGACTACCCTTTCAGCCCACTCGGACCACTCAGCCCAGAGCACTCACTGGAGGCATATTTGATCCAGTCCTGCCGCCAGAGAGGGGAGATTCCCTGTTAAATGATATCCCCCTCAGCCCCCTCCCCTTCCCCTACCCCTCAGCCCCCTCCCTGTTACTCTACCCCTCAGCCCCCTCCCCTTCCCCTACCCTTCAGGCCCCTCCCCTTCCCCTACCCCTCAGCCCCCTCCCCCTTCCCCTACCCTTCAGGCCCCTCCCTGTTACTCTACCCCCTACCCCTCAGCCCCCTCCCCTTCCCCTACCCCTCAGCCCCCTCCCTGTTACTCTACCCCCTACCCCTCGGCCCCCTCCCTGTTACTCTACCCCCTAGGGAGTAGGGAGAGGGTAGAGGGAGTAGAGGGAGGGTAGAGGGAGTAGGGAGAGGGTAGAGGGAGTAGGGAGAGTGTAGAGGGAGTAGGGAGAGGGTAGAGGGAGTAGGGAGAGGGTAGAGGGAGTAGGGAGAGGGTAGAGGGAGTAGGGAGAGGGTAGAGGGAGTAGGGAGATGGTAGAGGGAGTAGGGAGAGGGTAGAGGGAGTAGGGAGAGGGTAGAGGGAGTAGGGAGAGGGTAGAGGGAGTAGGGAGATGGTAGAGGGAGTAAGGAGAGGGTAGAGGGAGTAGGGAGAGGGTAGAGGGAGTAAGTAGGGAGATGGTAGAGGGAGTAGGGAGAGGGTAGAGGGAGTAGGGAGAGGGTAGAGGGAGTAGAGAGAGGGAGTAGGGAGATGGTATAGGGAGTAGGGAGAGGGTAAAGGGAGTAGAGTAGGGAGAGGGTAGAGGGATAGGGAGAAGGGAGAGGGAGTAGGGAGAGGGTAGAGGGAGTAGGGAGATGGTAGAGGGAGTAGGGAGAGGGTAGAGGGAGTAGGGAGAGGGTAGAGGGAGTAGGGAGAGGGTAGAGGGAGTAGGGAGAGGTAGTAGGGGTAGAGGGAGAGGTAGAGGGAGTAGGGAGAGGGAGTAGAGGGAGTAGGGGGTAGAGGTGAGAGGGTAGGGAGTAGGGAGAGGGGTAGTAGGGAGTAGGGAACCGGTAGGTAGAGTAGGGAGAGGTAGAGGGTTAGGGAGGGAGTAGAGTAGGGAGAGGGTAGAGGGTAGAGGGGCTAGGGGAAAGGGAGAAGGGAGTAGGGAGAGGGTAGAGGGTGTAGGGAGAGGGAGAGTAGGGAGAGGGTAGAGGGAGGAAGGGGAGATGGTAGAGGGAGTAGGGAGAGGGTAGAGGGAGTAGGGAGAGGGTAGAGGGAGTAGGGAGAGGGTAGAGGGAGTAGTGAGAGGGTAGAGGGAGTAGGGAGAGGGTAGAGGGAGGTAGGGAGAGGGTAGAGGGGAGTAGGGAGAGGAGGAGGGAGTAGGGGATGGTTAGAGGGAGTAGTGAGATGGTAGAGGGAGCAGGGAGAGGGTAGAGGAGTAAGTAGGGAGAGGGTTAAGAGGGATAGTAGTGGAGAGATGAGTAGGGAGTAGGGAGAGGGTAGAGGGAGTAGGGAGAGGGTAGAGGGAGTAGGGAGAGGGTAGAGGGAGTAGGGAGTAGGGTAGAGGGAGTAGGGAGAGGGTAGAGGGAAGTAGAAGGGTAGAGGGAGTAGGGAGATGGTAGAGGGAGTAGGAGAGGGTAGAGGGAGTAGGGAGAGGGGTAGGGGAGTAGTAGAGAGGGTAGAGGGAGTAGGGAGAGGGTAGAGGGAGAGGGGAGAGGGTAGGGAGAGGGAGAGGGAGTAGGAGAGAGGGTAGAGGGAGTAGGGAGAGGGTAGAGGGAGAGGTAGGAAGAGGGTAGGGGGAGTAGGGAGAGGGTAGAGGGAGTAGGGAGAGGGTAGAGGGAGTAGGGAGAGGGTAGAGGGAGTAGGGAGATGGTAGAGGGAGTAGGGAGAGGGTAGAGGGAGTAGGGAGAGGGTAGAGGGAGTAGAGAGAGGGAGTAGGGAGATGGTATAGGGAGTAGGGAGAGGGTAAAGGGAGTAGAGTAGGGAGAGGGTAGAGGGAAGGAGGAGTTAGGGAGAATAGGGGGTAGAGGGAGTAGAGGGAGGTAGAGGGAGTAGGGAGAGGGTAGAGGGAGTAGGGATAATGTAGAGGGGTAGAGGGAGTAGGAGGGGTAGGGAGATGGTAGAGGGGAGTAGGGAGAGGGTAGAGGGAGTAGGGAGAGGGTTAGAGGGAAGTAGGGAGATGGTAGAGGGGTAGGAGATGGTAGAGGTAGAGTAGAAGAGAGGTATAGGAGAGGGTATAGAGTAGGGAGAGGGTAAAGGGAGTAGAGTAGGGAGAGGGTAGAGGGAGTCTAGGGGAGAAGTAGAGGGAGTAGGGAGAGGGTAGAGGGGAGTGTAGGGAGAGGGTAAAGGGAGTAGAGTAGGGAGAGGGTAGAGGGAGTAGGGAGAGGTGGCAGAGGGAGTAGAGTAGGGAGAGGGTAGAGGGAGTAGGGAGAGGTAGAGGGAGTAGAGTAGGGAGAGGGTAGAGGGTATAGGGAGAGGTTAGAGGGAGTAGGGAGATGGTAGAGGGAGTAGGGAGAGGGTAAAGGGAGTAGAGTAGGGAGAGGGTAGAGGGAGTAGGGGAGAGTGTAAAGGGAGTAGAGTAGGGAGAGGGTAGAGGGATTAGGGAGAAGGGAGAGGGAGTAGGGAGAGGTAGAGGGAGTAGGGAGAAGGGTAGAGGGAGTAGGGAGAGGGTAGAGTAGGGATGTTAGAGAGGTAGGGAGTAGGTAGAGTAGCAGGGAGTAGGGAGAGGGTAGAGGGAGTAGGATGAGAGGTAGAGGGAGTAGGAGAGGGTTAGAGGGAGTAGGGAGATGGTAGAGGGAATATAAGGGCAGAGAGAGGGGGGAGAGGGTAGAGGGATAGTTAGGGAGAGGGTAGAGGGAGTAGGGAGAGGTAGAGGGAGTAGGGAGAGGCTAGAGGGAGTAGGGAAAGAGGGTAGAGGGAGTAGGGAGATGGTAGAGGGGAGTAGGAAAAGTAGAGGGAAGAGGGGCAGTAGTAGAGAGTAGGGGAGAGGGTAGAGGAGAGTAGAGAGAGTAGGGAGGGAGGTAGAGGTAGAGGGAGTAGGGAGAGGGAGTAGGGAGAGGGGAGAGGGTAGAGGGAGTAGAGAGATGGTAGAGGGTAGTAGGGAGATGGTAGAGGGAGTAGGGAGATGGTAGAGGGAGTAGGGAGAGGTTTAGAGGGAGTAGGAGAGTGGTAGAGGAGTAGGGGAGTAGGAGAGAGGGTAGAGAGGGAGTAGGGAGATATATTAGAGGAGTAGGAGAGGGAGAGGGAGTAGGGACGAGGTAGAGGGAGTAAGAGAGGGTAGAGGAGTAGGGGGAGGTGGTAGAGGGAGTAGGGAGAGGGTAGAGGGAGTAGGGAGATGGTAGAGGGAGTAGGGAGAGGGTAGAGGGGAGTAGGGAGAGGGTTAGAGGGAGTAGGGAGAGGTAGAGGGAGGGAGAGATGGTAGAGGGAGTAGGGAAGAGGGTAGAGGGAGTAGGGAGAGGTTAGAGGAGTAGAGAGAGGGAGAGGGAAGTAGGGAGAGGTAGAGGGAGTAGGGAGAGGGTTAGATTAGAGTGGGAGTAGGGAGAGGAGTAGGGAGAGGTAGAGAGTAGGGAGAGGGTAGAGGAGTAGGGAGAGGGTAGAGGGAGTAGGGAGAGGGTAGAGGGTAGGGGGAAGGTAGAAGGAGTAGGGAGAGGTAGTGGGAGTAGGGAAGAGTGATGAGGGAGAGGGTGAGCTGGCTGAGAGGAGAGTAGGAGAGTGAAGTAGAGGGAAGAGTGAGGAGAGGGTAGAGGGAGTAGGGAGAGGGTAGAGGGAGTAGGGAGAGGGGTAGAGGGAGGGTAGAGAGTAGGGAGAAGGTAGAGGGAGTAGGGAGAGGGTAGAGGGAGTAGGGAGATGGGGAGAGGGAGTAGGGAGAGGGTAGAGGAGTAGGGAGAGGGTTAGAGGGAGTAGAGAGAGGGTAGAGGGAGAGAGGAGAGGTAGAGGGAGTAGGGAGAGGAGGTAGAGGGAGTAGGAGATGAGTAGAGGGATAGGGAGAAGGGTAGAGGGAGATCTGCAAGGAGAGGGTAGAGGAGTAGGGAGAGGGTAGAGAGGAGAGGGTAGGGGGAGTAGGTAGAGAGGTAGAGGAGTAGTGGAGAGAGTAGAGGAGTATGGTTTAGAGGGAGTAGAGGAGTAGGGAGAGGGTAGAGGGAGTAGGGAGAGGGGTAGAGGGTAGAGGGAGAGGGTAGAGGGAGTAGGGAAGAGGGTAGAGGGAGTACGGTTAGGGGAGAGGGATAGAGGGTTAGATGAGGGAGAGGGAGTAGGAGAGGGTAGAGGGAGTAGGGATGATGGGTAGAGGGAGTAGATATGAGGGTTAGTGTAGGGAGGTGTAGGAGAGGGGAGAGGTAGAGGAGAGTAGGGAGAGGGGTAGAGGAGTAGGGAGAGGTTTAGAGGGAGTAGGGAGATGGTAGAGGGAGTAGGGAGAAGGAGGGTAGAGAAGGAGTAGGGAGATGGTAGAGGGAGTAGAGAGAGGGTAGAGGGAGTAGGGAGAGGGTAAGCGGAGGGAGAGGGGTAGAGGGAGTAGGGAGAGGGCTTAGAGGGGAGTAGGGAGATCTGAGAGGGTAGAGGGAGAAGTAGGGAGAGGGTAGAGGGTTAAGGGGAGAGGGGACGGGTTAGAGCCGAGTAGGAGAGGGTAGAGGGAGTAGGGTATAGAGTGGAGAGGAGGGGGTAGGGAAGAGGGTAGGTAGAGGGAGTAGGGATGGGAGATGGTTAGAGGGAGAGGGAGAGGGTAGAGGGAGTAGAGGGAGTAGTAGAGGGAGTAGGTGATGGAGGGAGTGAGGGAGAGGCTCTAGAGGGTAGAGGAGGAGGGTAGGGTTAGGAAGTAGGAGAGGTAGAGGGAGTAGGGAGATGGTAGAGGGAGTAGGAGAGGGTAGAGATGAGTAGGGAGAGGGTAGAGAGGAGTAGGGAGTAGGGGGTAGAGGGGAGTAGGGAGAGGGTAGAGGGAGTAGGGAGCTATTGAGAGGGAGAAGTAGGGAGAGGGTAGAGGGAGTAGGGAGAGGGTTTTTAGAGGGAGTAGGGAGATGGTAGAGGGAGTAGGGAGAGGGTAGAGGGAGTAGGGAGAGGGTAGAGGGAGTAGGAAGAGGGTAGAGGGAGTAGGGAGAAGGTAGAGGGTAGAGGGAGAGGGTTAGAGGGAAGAGGGATGATGGAGTAGGGGAGATGGAGAGTAGTAGAGGTAGGAGTTAGAGTAGGGAGAGGGTAGAGGGAGTAGGGAGAGGGTAGAGGGAGGAAGGGAGAAGGGTAGAGGGAGTAGGGAGAGGGTGGGGTACTCTACTCTCCACTGACTGAGAGCACAGAGAGCACTGAGACATTAAACCCTCCAACTCATCAACGTATCTAACTAATTATGGACCAGGCAGTGAGGGGGAGGGAGGAAGGGGCTTAAGGCCATCAAGTTCTCTTCTGACTGGGGCTCACAAGGAAATGGTTTTGCTCCAAATAACTCTTCCTTTCTGGCATGTAGATTGGTCTCACTAGGTGAAGACCCTTGGTTTGTATTGCTTCGGTGGGACATGAACTTGGTTGATGTACTGTGTGTACCATACAGCTAGCCTTCTGCAGCTCCTTAGTTAGTAATGTACATACAGCTAGCCTTCTGCAGCTCCTTAGTTAGTAAGTGCTGTACATACAGCTAGCCTTCTGCAGCTCCTTAGGTAGCTAATGTGACTACAGCTAGCTATTCTGCAGCTCCTTAGTTAGGTAATGTACATACAGCTAGCCTTCTGCAGCTCCTTAGTTAGTAATGGTACATACAGATAGCCTTCTGCAGCTCCTCAGTTAGTAATGTACATAAGCTAGCCTTCTGCAGCTCCTTAGTAGTAATGTACCATACAGCTAGCCTTTGCAGCTCCTTCAGTTTAGTAATGTAAGCCATACAGCTAGCCTTCTGCAGCTCCTTAGTTAGTAATGTACATACAGCTAGCCTTCTGCAGCTCCTCAAGTAGTAATGTACATACAAGCTAGCCTTCTGCAGCTCCTTAGTTAGTAATGTACATACAGCTAGCCTTCTGCAGCTCCTTAGTTAGTAATGTACATACAGCTAGCCTTCTGCAGCTCCTTAGTTAGTAATGTACATACAGCTAGCCTTCTGCAGCTCCTTAGTTAGTAAATGTACATACAGTAGCCTTCTGCAGATCCTTAGTTAATAATGTACATACAGCTAGCCTTCTGCAGCTCCTTAGTTAAGTAATGTACATAAAGCTAGCCTTCTGCAGCTCCTCAGTTAGTAATGTACATACAGCGTAGCCTTCTGCAGCTCCTTAGTTAGTAATGTACCATACAGGCTAGCCTTCTGCAGCTCCTTAGTTAGTAATGTACATACAGCTAGCCTTCTGCAGCTCCTTAGTTAGTAATGTACATCCAAGTAGCCTTCTGCAAGCTCCTTATTTAGTAATGTACATACAGCTAGCCTTCTGCAGCTCCTTAGTTAGTAATGTATATACAGCTAGCCTTCTGCAGCTCCTTAGTTAGTAATGTACATATACTAGCCTTATAGCCCTAGCTTCTGCAGCTCCTTAGTTAGTAATGTACATATAGCTAGCCTTCTGCAGCTGCCTTAGTTAGTAATGTACATACAGACTAGCCTTCTGCAGCTCCTTACCAGTTAGTAATGTACATACAGCTAGCCTCTGCAGCTCCTTAGTTAGTAATGTACATACAGCTAGCCTTCTCGCAGCTCCTTAGTTAGTAATGTACATACAGCTAGCCTTCTGCAGCTCCTTAGTTAGTAATGGTAACATACAGCTAGCCTTCTGCAGCTCCTTAGTTAGTAATGTACATAACAGCTAAGCCTTCTGCAGCTCCTTAGTTAGTAATGTACATACAGCTAGCCTTCTGCAGCTCCTTAGTTAGTAATGTACATACAGCTAGCCTTCTGCAGGCTCCTTAGTTAGTAATGTTACCATACAGCTAGCCTTCTGCAGCTCCTTAGTTAGTAATGTACATACAGCTAGCCTTCTGCAGCTCCTTAGTTAGTAATGTACATACAGCTAGCCTTCTGCAGCTCCTTAGTTAGTAATGTACATACAGCTAGCCTTCTGCAGCTCCTTAGTTAGTAATGTACATACAGCTAGCCTTCTGCAGCTCCTTAGTTAGTAATGTACATACAGCTAGCCTTCTGCAGCTCCTTAGTTAGTAATGTACATACAGCTAGCCTTTCTGCAGCTCCTTAGTTAGTAATGTACATACAGCTAGCCTTCTGCAGCTCCTTAGTTAGTAATGTACATACAGCTAGCCTTCTGCAGCTCCTTAGTTAGTAATGTACCACTTACAGCTAGCCCTTTCTGCAGCTCATTAGTTAGTAATGTACATACAGCTAGCCTTCTGCAGCTCCTTTCGTTAGATAATGTACATACAGCTAGCCTTCTGCAGCTAACTTAGTAGTAATGTACATACAGCTAGCCTTCAGTCTGCAGCTCCTTACATTAGTAATGTACATACAGTAGTATAGCCTTTCTGCAGCCTCCTTAGTTAGTAATGTACATACAGCTAGCCTTCTGCAGCTCCTTAGTTAGTAATGTACATACAGCTAGCCTTCTGCAGCTCCTTAGTTAGTAATGTACATACAGCTAGCCTTCTGCAGCTCCTTAGTTAGTAATGTACATACAGCTAGCCTTCTGCAGCTCCTTAGTTAGTAATGTACATACAGCTAGCCTTCTGCAGCTCCTTAGTTAGTAATGTACATACAGCTAGCCTTCTGCAGCTCCTTAGTAGTAATGTACATACAGCTAGCCTTTCTGCAGCTCCTTAGTTAGTAATGTTACATACAGCTAGCCTTCTGCAGCTCCTTAGTTAGTAATGTACATACAGCTAGCCTTCTGCAGCTCCTTAGTTAGTAAATGTACATACAGCTAGCCTTCTGCAGCTCCTTAGTTAGTAATGTACATACAGCTAGCCTTCTGCAGCTCTTAGTTAGTAATGTACATATACAGCTAGCCTTCTGCAGCTCCTTAGTTAGTAATGTACATACAGCTAGCCTTCTGCAGCTCCTTAGTTAGTAATGTACATACAGCTAGCCTTCTGCAGCTCCTTAGTTAGTAATGTACATACAGCTAGCCTTCTGCAGCTCCTTAGTTAGTAATGTACATACAGCTAGCCTTCTGCAGCTCCTTAGTTAGTAATGTACATACAGCTAGCTTTCTGCTCCTTAGTTAGTAATGTACATACAGCTAGCCTTCTGCAGCTCCTTAGTTAGTAATGTACATACAGCTAGCCTTCTGCAGCTCCTTAGTTAGTAATGTCTAGCTCCATACAGCTAGCCTTCTGCAGCTCCTTAGTTAGTAATGTACCATACAGCTAGCCTTCTGCAGCTCCTTAGTTAGTAATGTACATACAGCTGCAGCTTAGTTTCTGCAGCTCCTTAGTTAGTAATGTACATACAGCTAGCCTTCTGCAGCTCCTTAGTTAGTAATGTACATACAGCTAGCCTTCTGCAGCTCCTTAGTTAGTAATGTACATACAGCTAGCCTTCTGCAGCTCCTTAGTTAGTAATGTACATACAGCTAGCCTTCTGCAGCTCCTTAGTTAGTAATGTACATACAGCTAGCCTTCTGCAGCTCCTTAGTTAGTAATGTACATACAGCTAGCCTTCTGCAGCTCCTTAGTTAGTAATGTACATACAGCTAGCCTTCTGCAGCTCCTTAGTTAGTAATGTACATACAGCTAGCCTTCTGCAGCTCCTTAGTTAGTAATGTACATACAGCTAGCCTTCTGCAGTCCTTAGTTAGTAATGTACATACAGCTAGCCTTCTGCAGCTCCTTAGTTAGTAATGTACATACAGCTAGCCTTCTGCAGCTCCTTAGTTAGTAATGTACATACAGCTAGCCTTCTGCAGCTCCTTAGTTAGTAATGTACATACAGCTAGCCTTCTGCAGCTCCTTAGTTAGTAATGTACATACAGCTAGCCTTCTGCAGCTCCTTAGTTAGTAATGTACATACAGCTAGCCTTCTGCAGCTCCTTAGTTAGTAATGTACATACAGCTAGCCTTCTGCAGCTCCTTAGTTAGTAATGTACATACAGCTAGCCTTCTGCAGCTCCTTAGTTAGTAATGTACATACAGCTAGCCTTCTGCAGCTCCTTAGTTAGTAATGTACAATACAGCTAGCCTTCTGCAGCTCCCTTAGTTAGTTAGAATGTACATACAGCTAGCCTTCTGCAGCTCCTTAGTTAGTAATGTACATACAGCTAGCCTTCTGCAGCTCCTTAGTTAGTAATGTACATACAGCTAGCCTTCTGCAGCAGCTCCTTAGTTAGTAATGTACAATACAGCTAGCCTTCTGCAGCTCCTTAGTTAGTAATGTACATACAGCTAGCCTTGCAGCTCCTTAGTTAGTAATGCAGCATACAGCTAGCCTAGTGCAGCTCCTTGTTAATATACAGCTACAGCCTCTGCTCAGCAGCTCCTTAGTTAGTAATGTACATGTAGCTAGCCTTCTGCAGCTCCTTAGTTAGTAATGTACATGTAGCTAGCCTTCTGCAGCTCCTTAGTTAGTAATGTACATACAGCTAGCCTTCTGCAGCTCCTTAGTTAGTAATGTACATACAGCTAGCCTTCTGCAGCTCCTTAGTTAGTAATGTACATACAGCTAGCCTTCTGCAGCTCCTTAGTTAGTAATGTACATACAGCTAGCCTTCTGCAGCTCCTTAGTTAGTAATGTACATACAGCTAGCCTTCTGCAGCTCCTTAGTTAGTAATGTACATACAGCTAGCCTTCTGCAGCTCCTTAGTTAGTAATGTACATCATACAGCTAGCCTTCTGCAGCTCCTTAGTTAGTAATGTACATACAGCTAGCCTTCTGCAGCTCCTTAGTTAGTAATGTACATACAGCTAGCCTTCTGCAGCTCCTTAGTTAGTAATGTACATACAGCTAGCCTTCTGCAGCTCCTTAGTTAGTAATGTACATACAGCTAGCCTTCTGCAGCTCCTTAGTTAGTAATGTACATACAGCTAGCCTTCTGCAGCTCCTTAGTTAGTAATGTACATACAGCTAGCCTTCTGCAGCTCCTTAGTTAGTAATGTACATATAGCTAGCCTTCTGCAGCTCCTTAGTTAGTAATGTACATATAGCTAGCCTTCTGCAGCTCCTTAGTTAGTAATGTACATACAGCTAGCCTTCTGCAGTCTCCTTAGTTAGTAATGTACATACAGCTAGCCTTCTGCAGCTCCTTAGTTAGTAATGTACATACAGCTAGCCTATAATGTCATGCAGCTCCTTCTGCAGCTCCTTAGTTAGTAATGTACATACAGCTAGCCTTCTGCAGCTCCTTAGTTAGTAATGTACATACAGCTAGCCTTCTGCAGCTCCTTAGTTAGTAATGTACATACAGCTAGCCTTCTGCAGCTCCTTAGTTAGTAATGTACATACAGCTAGCCTTCTGCAGCTCCTTAGTTAGTAATGTACATACAGCTAGCCTTCTGCAGCTCCTTAGTTAGTAATGTACATACAGCTAGCCTTCTGCAGCTCCTTAGTTAGTAATGTACATACAGCTAGCCTTCTGCAGCTCCTTAGTTAGTAATGTACATACAGCTAGCCTTCTGCAGCTCCTTAGTTAGTAATGTACATACAGCTAGCCTTCTGCAGCTCCTTAGTTAGTAATGTACATACAGCTAGCCTTCTGCAGCTCCTTAGTTAGTAATGTACATACAGCTAGCCTTCTGCAGCTCCTTAGTTAGTAATGTACATACAGCTAGCCTTCTGCAGCTCCTTAGTTAGTAATGTACATACAGCTAGCCTTCTGCAGCTCCTTAGTTAGTAATGTACATACAGCTAGCCTTCTGCAGCTCCTTAGTTAGTAATGTACATACAGCTAGCCTTCTGCAGCTCCTTAGTTAGTAGTAATGTACATACAGCTAGCCTTCTGCAGCTCCTTAGCTCCTTAGTTAATGTGTACATACAGCTAGCCTTCTGCAGCTCCTTAGTTAGTAATGTACATACAGCTAGCCTTCTGCAGCTCCTTAGTTAGTAATGTACATACAGCTAGCCTTCTGCAGCTCCTTAGTTAGTAATGTACATACAGCTAGCCTTCTGCAGCTCCTTAGTTAGTAATGTACATACAGCTAGCCTTCTGCCTTCTGCAGCTCCTTAGTTAGTAATGTACATACAGCTAGCCTTCTGCAGCTCCTTAGTTAGTAATGTACATACAGCTAGCCTTCTGCAGCTCCTTAGTTAGTAATGTACATACAGCTAGCCTTCTGCAGCTCCTTAGTTAGTAATGTACATACAGCTAGCCTTCTGCAGCTCCTTAGTTTAGTAATGTACATACAGCTAGCCTTCTGCAGCTCCTTAGTTAGTAATGTACATACAGCTAGCCTTCTGCAGCTCCTTAGTTAGTAATGTACATACAGCTAGCCTTCTGCAGCTCCTTAGTTAGTAATGTACATACAGCTAGCCTTCTGCAGCTCCTTAGTTAGTAATGTACATACAGCTAGCCTTCTGCAGCTCCTTAGTTAGTAATGTACATACAGCTAGCCTTCTGCAGCTCCTAGTTAGTAATGTACATACAGCTAGCCTTCTGCAGCTCCTTAGTTAGTAATGTACATACAGCTAGCCTTCTGCAGCTCCTTAGTTAGTAATGTACATACAGCTAGCCTTCTGCAGCTCCTTAGTTAGTAAATGTACATACAGCTAGCCTTCTGCAGCTCCTTAGTTAGTAATGTACATACAGCTAGCCTTCTGCAGCTCCTTAGTTAGTAATGTACATACAGCTAGCCTTCTGCAGCTCCTTAGTTAGTAATGTACATACAGCTAGCCTTCTGCAGCTCCTTAGTTAGTAATGTACATACAGCTAGCCTTCTGCAGCTCCTTAGTTAGTAATGTACATACAGCTAGCCTTCTGCAGCTCCTTAGTTAGTAATGTACATACAGCTAGCCTTCTGCAGCTCCTTAGTTAGTAATGTACATACTACAGCTAGCCTTCTGCAGCTCCTTAGTTAGTAATGTACATACAGCTAGCCTTCTGCAGCTCCTTAGTTAGTAATGTACATACAGCTAGCCTTCTGCAGCTCCTTAGTTAGTAATGTACATACAGCTAGCCTTCTGCAGCTCCTTAGTTAGTAATGTACATACAGCTAGCCTTCTGCAGCTCCTTAGTTAGTAATGTACATACAGCTAGCCTTCTGCAGCTCCTTAGTTAGTAATGTACATACAGCTAGCCTTCTGCAGCTCCTTAGTTAGTAATGTACATACAGCTAGCCTTCTGCAGCTCCTTAGTTAGTAATGTACATACAGCTAGCCTTCTGCAGCTCCTTAGTTAGTAATGTACATACAGCTAGCCTTCTGCAGCTCCTTAGTTAGTAATGTACATACAGCTAGCCTTCTGCAGCTCCTTAGTTAGTAATGTACATACAGCTAGCCTTCTGCAGCTCCTTAGTTAGTAATGTACATGTAGCTAGCCTTCTGCAGCTCCTTAGTTAGTAATGTACATACAGCTAGCCTTCTGCAGCTCCTTAGTTAGTAATGTACATACAGCTAGCCTTCTGCAGCTCCTTAGTTAGTTAATGTACATACAGCTAGCTTCTGCAGCTCCTTAGTTAGTAATGTACATACAGCTAGCCTTCTGCAGCTCCTTAGTTAGTAATGTACATACAGCTAGCCTTCTGCAGCTCCTTAGTTAGTAATGTACATACAGCTAGCCTTCTGCAGCTGCAGTTAGTAATGCGACTCCTTAGTTAGTAATGTACATACAGCTAGCCTTCTGCAGCTCCTTAGTTAGTAATGTACATATAGCTAGCCTTCTGCAGCTCCTTAGTTAGTAATGTACATACAGCTAGCCTTCTGCAGCTCCTTAGTTAGTAATGTACATACAGCTAGCCTTCTGCAGCTCCTTAGTTAGTAATGTACATACAGCTAGCCTTCTGCAGCTCCTTAGTTAGTAATGTACATACAGCTAGCCTTCTGCAGCTCCTTAGTTAGTAATGTACATACAGCTAGCCTTCTGCAGCTCCTTAGTTAGTTAATATGTACACTACAGCTAGCCTAGTCTGCAGTAATGTAGTACCTTAGCTCCTTAGTTAGTAATGTACATACAGCTAGCCTTCTGCAGCTCCTTAGTTAGTAATGTACATACAGCTAGCCTTCTGCAGCTCCTTAGTTAGTAATGTACATACAGCTAGCCTTCTGCAGCTCCTTAGTTAGTAATGTACATACAGCTAGCCTTCTGCAGCTCCTTAGTTAGTAATGTACATACAGCTAGCCTTCTGCAGCTCCTTAGTTAGTAATGTACATACAGCTACAGCTGCAGCTCCTTTCTGCAGCTCCTTCTAGTTAGTAATGTACATACAGCTAGCCTTCTGCAGCTCCTTAGTTAGTAATGTACATACAGCTAGCCTTCTGCAGCTCCTTAGTTAGTAATGTACATACAGCTAGCCTTCTGCAGTTAGTAATGCATACAGCTAGCCTTCTGCAGCTCCTTAGTTAGTAATGTACATACAGCTAGCCTTCTGCAGCTCCTTAGTTAGTAATGTACATACAGCTAGCCTTCTGCAGCTCCTTAGTTAGTAATGTACATACAGCTAGCCTTCTGCAGCTCCTTAGTTAGTAATGTACATACAGCTAGCCTTCTGCAGCTCCTTAGTTAGTAATGTACATACAGCTAGCCTTCTGCAGCTCCTTAGTTAGTAATGTACATACAGCTAGCCTTCTGCAGCTCCTTAGTTAGTAATGTACATACAGCTAGCCTTCTGCAGCTCCTTAGTTAGTAATGTACATACAGCTAGCCTTCTGCAGCTCCTTAGTTAGTAATGTACATACAGCTAGCCTTCTGCAGCTCCTTAGTTAGTAATGTACATACAGCTAGCCTTCTGCAGCTCCTTAGTTAGTAATGTACATACAGCTAGCCTTCTGCAGCTCCTTAGTTACGTATGTACATGTAGCCTTCTGCAGCTCCTTAGTTACACAGCTAGCCTTCTGCAGCTCCTTAGTTAGTAATTAGTACATACAGCTAGCCTTCTGCAGCTCCTTAGTTTAGTAATGTACATACAGCTAGCCTTCTGCAGCTCCTTAGTTAGTAATGTACATACAGCTATGCAGCTCCAGCTAGCATACAGCTTCTTCTGCAGCTCCTTAGTTAGTAATGTACATACAGCTAGCCTTCTGCAGCTCCTTAGTTAGTAATGTACATACAGCTAGCCTTCTGCAGCTCCTTAGTTAGTAATGTACATACAGCTAGCCTTCTGCAGCTCCTTAGTTAGTAATGTACATACAGCTAGCCTTCTGCAGCTCCTTAGTTAGTAATGTACATACAGCTAGCCTTCTGCAGCTCCTTAGTTAGTAATGTACATACAGCTAGCCTTCTGCAGCTCCTTAGTTAGTAATGTACATACAGCTAGCCTTCTGCAGCTCCTTAGTTAGTAATGTACATACAGCTAGCCTTCTGCAGCTCCTTAGTTAGTAATGTACATACAGCTAGCCTTCTGCAGCTCCTTAGTTAGTAATGTACATACAGCTAGCCTTCTGCAGCTCCTTAGTTAGTAATGTACATACAGCTAGCCTTCTGCAGCTCCTTAGTTAGTAATGTACATACAGCTAGCCTTCTGCAGCTCCTTAGTTAGTAATGTACATACAGCTAGCCTTCTGCAGCTCCTTAGTTAGTAATGTACATACAGCTAGCCTTCTGCAGCTCCTTAGTTAGTAATGTACATACAGCTAGCCTTCTGCAGCTCCTTAGTTAGTAATGTACATACAGCTAGCCTTCTGCAGCTCCTTAGTTAGTAATGTACATACAGCTAGCCTTCTGCAGCTCCTTAGTTAGTAATGTACATACAGCTAGCCTTCTGCAGCTCCTTAGTTAGTAATGTACATACAAGCTAGCCTTCTAGCCTTCTGCAGTACTCCTTAGTTAGTTAGTAATGTAACATACAGCTAGCCTTCTGCAGCTCCTTAGTTAGTAATGTACATAGCTAGCTAGTAGCTAGCAGCTAGCCTTCTGCAGCTCCTTAGTTAGTAATGTACATACAGCTAGCCTTCTGCAGCTCCTTAGTTAGTAATGTACATACAGCTAGCCTTCTGCAGCTCCTTAGTTAGTAATGTACATACAGCTAGCCTTCTGCAGCTCCTTAGTTAGTAATGTACATACAGCTAGCCTTCTGCAGCTCCTTAGTTAGTAATGTACATACAGCTAGCCTTCTGCAGCTCCTTAGTTAGTAATGTACATACAGCTAGCCTTCTGCAGCTCCTTAGTTAGTAATGTACATACAGCTAGCCTTCTGCAGCTCCTTAGTTAGTAATGTACATACAGCTAGCCTTCTGCAGCTCCTTAGTTAGTAATGTACATACAGCTAGCCTTCTGCAGCTCCTTAGTTAGTAATGTACATACAGCTAGCCTTCTGCAGCTCCTTAGTTAGTAATGTACATACAGCTAGCCTTCTGCAGCTCCTTTAGTTAGTAATGTACATACAGCTAGCCTTCTGCAGCTCCTTAGTTAGTAATGTACATACCAGCTAGCCTTCTGCAGCTCACTTAGTTAGTAATGTACATACAGCTAGCTCCCTTCTGCAGCTAGCCCTTAGTTAGTTAATGTACATGTAGCTAGCCTTCTGCAGCTCCTTAGTTAGTAATGTACATACAGCTAGCCTTCTGCAGCTCCTTAGTTAGTAATGTACATACAGCTAGCCTTCTGCAGCTCCTTAGTTAGTAATGTACATACAGCTAGCCTTCTGCAGCTCCTTAGTTAGTAATGTACATACAGCTAGCCTTTCTGCAGCTCCTTAGTTAGTAATGTACATACAGCTAGCCTTCTGCAGCTCCTTAGTTAGTAATGTACATACAGCTAGCCTTCTGCAGCTCCTTAGTTAGTAATGTACATACAGCTAGCCTTCTGCAGCTCCTTAGTTAGTAATGTACATACAGCTAGCCTTCTGCAGCTCCTTAGTTAGTAATGTACATACAGCTAGCCTTCTGCAGCTCCTTAGTTAGTAATGTACATACAGCTAGCCTTCTGCAGCTCCTTAGTTAGTAATGTACATACAGCTAGCCTTCTGCAGCTCCTTAGTTAGTAATGTACATACAGCTAGCCTTCTGCAGCTCCTTAGTTAGTAATGTACATACAGCTAGCCTTCTGCAGCTCCTTAGTTAGTAATGTACATACAGCTAGCCTTCTGCAGCTCCTTAGTTAGTAATGTACATACAGCTAGCCTTCTGCAGCTCCTTAGTTAGTAATGTACATACAGCTAGCCTTCTGCAGCTCCTTAGTTAGTAATGTACATACAGCTAGCCTTCTGCAGCTCCTTAGTAATGTACATAATGTACATACAGCTAGCCTTCTGCAGCTCCTTAGTTAGTAATGTACATACAGCTAGCCTTCTGCAGCTCCTTAGTTAGTTAGTACATAAGCTGTACAGTTGTATGTACATACTAGCCTTCTGCAGCTCCTAGTTAGTTAGTAATGCAGCTCCATACAGCTAGCCTTCTGCAGCTCCTTAGTTAGTAATGTACATACAGCTAGCCTAGCCAGCTCTGCAGCGCTAGCCCTTAGTTAGTAATGTACATACAGCTAGCCTTCTGCAGCTCCTTAGTTAGTAATGTACATACAGCTAGCCTTCTGCAGCTCCTTAGTTAGTAATACAGCTACAGCTCCTTAGTTAGTAGCCTTCCTTGCAGCAGCTCCTTAGTTAGTAATGTACATACAGCTAGCCTTCTGCTTAGTTAGCTCCTTAGTTAGTAATGTACAGTTAGTATGTACATACAGCTAGCCTTCTGCAGCTCCTTAGTTAGTAATGTACATACAGCTAGCCTTCTGCAGCTCCTTAGTTAGTAATGTACATACAGCTAGCCTTCTGCAGCTCCTTAGTTAGTAATGTACATACAGCTAGCCTTCTGCAGCTCCTTAGTTAGTAATGTACATACAGCTAGCCTTCTGCAGCTCCTTAGTTAGTAATGTACATACAGCTAGCCTTCTGCAGCTCCTTAGTTAGTAATGTACATACAGCTAGCCTTCTGCAGCTCCTTAGTTAGTAATGTACATACAGCTAGCCTCTGCAGCTCCTTTAGTTAGTAATGTACATACAGCTAGCCTTCTGCAGCTCCTTAGTTAGTAATGTACATACAGCTAGCCTAGCCTTCTGCTACCTCCTTAGTAGTATGTACATACAGCTAGCCTTCTGCAGCTCCTTAGTTAGTAATGTACATACAGCTAGCCTTCTGCAGCTCCTTAGTTAGTAATGTACATACAGCTAGCCTTCTGCAGCTCCTTAGTTAGTAATGTACATACAGCTAGCCTTCTGCAGCTCCTTAGTTAGTAATGTACATACAGCTAGCCTTCTGCAGCTCCTTAGTTAGTAATGTACATACAGCTAGCCTTCTGCAGCTCCTTAGTTAATGTACATACAAGCTAGCCTTCTGCAGCTCCTTAGTTAGTAATGTACATACAGCTAGCCTTCTGCAGCTCCTTAGTTAGTAATGTACATACAGCTAGCCTTCTGCAGCTCCTTAGTTAGTAATGTACATACAGCTAGCCTTCTGCAGCTCCTTAGTTAGTAATGTACATACAGCTAGCCTTCTGCAGCTCCTTAGTTAGTAATGTACATACAGCTAGCCTTCTGCAGCTCCTTAGTTAGTAATGTACATACAGCTAGCCTTCTGCAGCTCCTTAGTTAGTAATGTACATACAGCTAGCCTTCTGCAGCTCCTTAGTTAGTAATGTACATACAGCTAGCCTTCTGCAGCTCCTTAGTTAGTAATGTACATACAGCTAGCCTTCTGCAGCTCCTTAGTTAGTAATGTACATACAGCTAGCCTTCTGCAGCTCCTTAGTTAGTAATGTACATACAGCTAGCCTCTCTGCAGCTCCTTAGTTAGTAATGTACATACAGCTAGCCTTCTGCAGCAGCTAGCCCTTAGTTAGTAATGTACATGTACATACAGCTAGCCTTCTGCAGCTCCTTAGTTAGTAATGTACATACAGCTAGCCTTCTGCAGCTCCTTAGTTAGTAATGTACATACAGCTAGCCTTCTGCAGCTCCTTAGTTAGTAATGTACATACAGCTAGCCTTCTGCAGCTCCTTAGTTAGTAATGTACATACAGCTAGCCTTCTGCAGCTCCTTAGTTAGTAATGTACATACAGCTAGCCTTCTGCAGCTCCTTAGTTAGTAATGTACATACAGCTAGCCTTCTGCAGCTCCTTTAGTTAGTAATGTACATACAGCTAGCCTTCTGCAGCTCCTTAGTTAGTAATGTACATACAGCTAGCCTTCTGCAGCTCCTTAGTTAGTAATGTACATACAGCTAGCCTTCTGCAGCTCCTTAGTTAGTAATGTACATACAGCTAGCCTTCTGCAGCTCCTTAGTTAGTAATGTACATACAGCTAGCCTTCTGCAGCTCCTTAGTTAGTAATGTACATACAGCTAGCCTTCTGCAGCTCCTTAGTTAGTAATGTACATACAGCTAGCCTTCTGCAGCTCCTTTAGTTAGTAATGTACATACAGCTAGCCTTCTGCAGCTCCTTAGTTAGTAATGTACATACAGCTAGCCTTCTGCAGCTCCTTAGTTAGTAATGTACATACAGCTAGCCTTCTGCAGCTCCTTAGTTAGTAATGTACATACAGCTAGCCTTCTGCAGCTCCTTAGTTAGTAATGTACATACAGCTAGCCTTCTGCAGCTCCTTAGTTAGTAATGTACATACAGCTAGCCTTCTGCAGCTCCTTAGTTAGTAATGTACATACAGCTAGCCTTCTGCAGCTCCTTAGTTAGTAATACATACATAGCCAGCAGCTCCTTAGCAGCTAGCCTTCTGCAGCTCCTTAGTTAGTAATGTACATACAGCTAGCCTTCTGCAGCTCCTTAGTTAGTAATGTACATACAGCTAGCCTTCTGCAGCTCCTTAGTTAGTAATGTACATACAGCTAGCCTTCTGCAGCTCCTTAGTTAGTAATGTACATACAGCTAGCCTTCTGCAGCTCCTTAGTTAGTAATGTACATACAGCTAGCCTTCTGCAGCTCCTTAGTTAGTAATGTACATACAGCTAGCCTTCTGCAGCTCCTTAGTTAGTAATGTACATACAGCTAGCCTTCTGCAGCTCCTTAGTTAGTAATGTACATACAGCTAGCCTTCTGCAGCTCCTTAGTTAGTAATGTACATACAGCTAGCCTTCTGCAGCTCCTTAGTTAGTAATGTACATACAGCTAGCCTTCTGCAGCTCCTTAGTTAGTAATGTACATACAGCTAGCCTTCTGCAGCTCCTTAGTTAGTAATGTACATACAGCTAGCCTTCTGCAGCTCCTTAGTTAGTAATGTACATACAGCTAGCCTTCTGCAGCTCCTTAGTTAGTAATGTACATACAGCTAGCCTTCTGCAGCTCCTTAGTTAGTAATGTACATACAGCTAGCCTTCTGCAGCTCCTTAGTTAGTAATGTACATACAGCTAGCCTTCTGCAGCTCCTTAGTTAGTAATGTACATACAGCTAGCCTTCTGCAGCTCCTTAGTTAGTAATGTACATACAGCTAGCCTTCTGCAGCTCCTTAGTTAGTAATGTACATACAGCTAGCCTTCTGCAGCTCCTTAGTTAGTAATGTACATACAGCTAGCCTTCTGCAGCTCCTTAGTTAGTAATGTACATACAGCTAGCCTTCTGCAGCTCCTTAGTTAGTAATGTACATACAGCTAGCCTTCTGCAGCTCCTTAGTTAGTAATGTACATACAGCTAGCCTTCTGCAGCTCCTTAGTTAGTAATGTACATACAGCTAGCCTTCTGCAGCTCCTTAGTTAGTAATGTACATACAGCTAGCCTTTCTGCAGCTCCTTAGTTAGTAATGTACATACAGCTAGCCTTCTGCAGCTCCTTAGTTAGTAATGTACATACAGCTAGCCTTCTGCAGCTCCTTAGTTAGTAATGTACATACAGCTAGCCTTCTGCAGCTCCTTAGTTAGTAATGTACATACAGCTAGCCTTCTGCAGCTCCTTAGTTAGTAATAGTAGCATACAGCTAGCTTCTGCAGCTCCTTAGTTAGTAAGTAATGTACACTAGTGCCTTTCTGCAGCTCCTAGTTAGTTCTGCAGCTCCTCTGCAGCTCCTTAGTAATGTACATACAGCTAGCCTTCTGCAGCTCCTTAGTTAGTAATGTACATACAGCTAGCCTTCTGCAGCTCCTTAGTTAGTAATGTACATACAGCTAGCCTTCTGCAGCTCCTTAGTTAGTAATGTACATACAGCTAGCCTTCTGCAGCTCCTTAGTTTAGTAATGTACATACAGCTAGCCTTCTGCAGCTCCTTAGTTAGTAATGTACATACAGCTAGCCTTCTGCAGCTCCTTAGTTAGTAATGTACATACAGCTAGCCTTCTGCAGCTCCTTAGTTAGTAATGTACATACAGCTAGCCTTCTGCAGCTCCTTAGTTAGTAATGTACATACAGCTAGCCTTCTGCAGCTCCTTAGTTAGTAATGTACATACAGCTAGCCTTCTGCAGCTCCTTAGTTAGTAATGTACATACAGCTAGCCTTCTGCAGCTCCTTAGTTAATGTACATACATGTAGCCTTCTGCAGCTCCTTAGTTTAGTAATGTAGCCTTCTGCAGCTCCTTAGTTAGTAATGTACATACAGCTAGCCTTCTGCAGCTCCTTAGTAATTTACAGTACAATGTACATAATGTACAGCTAGCCTTCTGCAGCTCCTTAGTTAGTAATGTACATACAGCTAGCCTTCTGCAGCTCCTTAGTTAGTAATGTACATACAGCTAGCCTTCTGCAGCTCCTTAGTTAGTAATGTACATACAGCTAGCCTTCTGCAGTCTCCTTAGTTAGTAATGCCTTATACATAGCGTTAGCCTACTACAGCTAGCCTTCTGCAGCTCCTTAGTAGTAATGTACATACAGCTAGCCTTCTGCAGCTCCTTAGTTAGTAATGTACATACAGCTAGCCTTCTGCAGCTCCTTTAGTTAGTAATGTACATACAGCTAGCCTTCTGCAGCTCCTTAGTTAGTAATGTACATACAGCTAGCCTTCTGCAGCTCCTTAGTTAGTAATGTACATACAGCTAGCCTTCTGCAGCTCCCTTATGTACATACGCTAGCCTTCTGCAATTAGTTAGTAATGTACATACAGCTAGCCTTCTGCAGCTCCTTATTTAGTAATGTACATACAGCTAGCCTTCTGCAGCTCCTTAGTTTAGTAGTAATGTACATACAGCTAGCCTTCTGCAGCTCCTTAGTTAGTAATGTACATACAGCTACCTTCTGCAGCTCCTTAGTTAGTATGTAAATACAGCCTAGCCTCTAGCCTGCAGCTCCTTATAGTAGTAATGTACATACAGAGTTGCAGCTCCTTAAGTAGTAATACATACAGCTAGCCTTCTGCAGCTCCTTAGTTAGTAAGTACATACAGCTAGCCTTCTGCAGCTCCTTAGTTAGTAATGTACATACAGTAGCCTTCTGCAGCTCCTTAGTTATTAGTAATGTACTAGCCTTCTGCAGCTCCTTAGTTAGTAATGTACATGCAGCTAGACCTTCTGCAGCTCCTTAGTTAGCCTACATACAGCTAGACTAGCCTTCTGCAGCTCCTTAGTTAGTAATGTACATACAGCTAGCCTTCTGCAGCTCCTTAGTTAGTAATGTACATACAGCTAGCCTTCTGCGCTCCTTAGTTAGTAATGTACATACAGCTAGCTTCTGCAGCTCCTTAGTTAGTAATGTACATACAGCTAGCCAGCTCCTTAGTTAGTAATGTACATACCAGCTAGCCTGCAGCTCCTTAAGTACATACAGCAGCTAGCCTTATACAGCTAGCTATTTTCTGCACAGCTCCTTCTGCAGCTCCTTAGTTAGTAATGTAGCTACCTTCTGCAGCTCCTTAGTTGTAAGCATACAGCTAGCCTTCTGCACTCCTTAGTTTTTAGTACATACAGCTAGTACATACAGCTCCTTAGTTAGTAATGTACATACAGCTAGCCTTCTGCAGCTCCTTAGTTAGTAATGTACATACAGCTAGCCTTCTGCAGCTCCTTAGTTAGTAATGTACATACAGCTAGCCTTCTGCAGCTCCTTAGTTAGTAATGTACATACAGCTAGCCTTCTGGCTTAGTTAGTAATCCTTAGTTAGTAGTTAGTAATGTACATACAGCTAGCCTTCTGCAGCTCCTTAGTTAGTAATGTACATACAGCTAGCCTTCTGCAGCCTCCTTAGTTAGTAATGTACATACAGCTAGCCTTCTGCAGCTCCTTCTGCCTTTAGTAATGTACATACAGCTAGCCTTCTGCAGCTCCTTAGTTAGTAATGTACATACAGCTACCTTCTGCAGCTCCTTAGTTAGTAATGTACATACAGCTAGCCTTCTGCAGCTCCTTAGTTAGTAATGTACTAATACAGCTAGCCTTCTGCAGCTCCTTAGTTAGCTAGTACATACAGCTAGCCTTCTGCAGCTCCTTAGTTAGTAATGTACATACAGCTAGCCTTCTGCAGCTCCTTAGTTAGTAATGTACATACAGCTAGCCTTCTGCAGCTCCTTAGTTAGTAATGTACATACAGCTAGCCTTTTGCAGCTCCTTAGTTAGTAATGTACATACAGCTAGCCTTCTGCAGCTCCTTAGTTAGTAATGTACATACAGCTAGCCTTCTGCAGCTCCTTAGTTAGTAATGTACAACACCTTCTACAGCTAGCCTGTCTGCAGCTCCTTAGTTAGTAATGTAGTAACATACATACAGCTAGCCCTTTCTGCAGCTCCTTAGTTAGTAATGTACATACAGCTAGCCTTCTGCAGCTCCTTAGTTAGTAATGTACATACAGCTAGCCTTCTGCAGCTCCTAGTTAGTAATGTAAACATACAGCTAGCCTTCTGCAGCTCTTAGTTAGTAATGTACATACAGCTAGCCTTCTGCAGCTCCTTAGTTAGTAATGTACATACAGCTAGCCTTCTGCAGCTCCTTAGTTAGTAATGCATACAGCTGCCTTCTGCAGCTCCTTAGTTAGTAATGTACATACAGCTAGCCTTCTGCCAGCTCCTTAGTTTAGTAATGTACATACAGCTAGCCTTCTGCAGCTCCTTAGTTAGTAATGTACATACAGCTAGCCTTCTGCAGCTCCTTAGTTAGTAATGTACATACAGCTAGCCTTCTGCAGCTCCTTAGTTAGTAATGTACATACAGCTAGCCCTTCTGCAGCTCCTTAGTTAGTAATGTCTGCAGCTAGCTCCTTAGCTCCTTAGTTAGTAATGTACATACAGCTAGCCTTCTGCAGCTCCTTAGTTAGTAATGTACATACAGCTAGCCTTCTGCAGCTCCCTTAACATGTACATACAGCTAGCCTTCTGCAGCTCCTTAGTTAGTAATGTCATACAGCTAGCCTTCTGCAGCTCCTTAGTTAGTAATGTACATACAGCTAGCCTTCTGCAGCTCCTTAGTTAGTAATGTACATACAGCTAGCCTTCTGCAGCTCCTTAGTTAGTAATGTACATACAGCTAGCTAGCCTTAGTTGTAATGTACATACAGCTTCCTTAGCTCCTTAGTAATGTACATACAGCTAGCCTTCTGCAGCTCCTAGTTAGTAATGTACATACAGCTAGCCTTCTGCAGCTCCTTAGTTTAGTAATGTACATACAGCTAGCCTTCTGCAGCTCCTTAGTTTAGTAAGCATTAGTAATTGTACATACTAGCTAGCCTTCTGCAGCTCCTTAGTTAGTAAGTACATACAGCTAGCCTTCTGCAGCTCCTTAGTTAGTAATGTACATACAGCTAGCCTTCTGCAGCTCCTTAGTTAGTAATGTACATACAGCTAGCCTTCTGCAGCTCCTTAGTTAGTAATGTACATACAGCTAGCCTTCTGCAGCTCCTTAGTTAGTAATGTACATACAGCTAGCCTTCTGCAGCTCCTTAGTTAGTAATGTACATACAGCTAGCCTTCTGCAGCTCCTTAGTTAGTAAGTACATACAGCTAGCCTTCTGCAGCTCCTTAGTAGTAATGTACATACAGCTAGCCTTCTGCAGCTCCTTAGTTAGTAATGTACATACAGCTAGCCTTCTGCAGCTCCTAGTTAGTAATGTTACAGCTAGCCTTCTGCAGCTCTTAAGTTAGTAATGTACATAACATACAGCTCCTTAGTTAGTAATGTTCTGCAGCTAGCCTTCTTAGTAGTTAGTATAGTATTGTACATACAGCTAGCCTTCTGCAGCTCCTTAGTTAGTAATGTACATACAGCTAGCCTTCTGCAGCTCCTTAGTTAGTAATGTACATACAGCTAGCCTTCTGCAGCTCCTTAGTTAGTAATGTACATACAGCTAGCCTCTGCAGCTCCTAGTTTCTGCAGCTCAGCTTAGTTAGTAATGTACATACAGCTAGCCTTCTTCTGCAGCTCCTTAGTTAGTAATGTACATACAGCTAGCCTTCTGCAGCTCCTTAGTTTAGTAATGTACATACAGCTAGCCTTCTGCAGCTCCTTAGTTAGTAATGTACATGTATACAGCTAGCCCTTCTGCAGCTCCTTAGTTAGTAATGTACATACAGCTAGCCTTCTGCAGCTCCTTAGTTAGTAATGTAAATACAGCTAGCCTTCTGCAGCTCCTTAGTTAGTAATGTACATACAGCTAGCCTTCTGCAGCTCCTTAGTTAGTAATGTACATACAGCTAGCCTTCTGCAGCTCCTTAGTTAGTAATGTACATAGCTCCAGCTAGCCTTCTGCAGCTCCTTAGTTAGTAATGTAACATACAGCTAGCCTTCTGCAGCTCCTTAGTTAGTAATGTACATACAGCTAGCCTTCTGCAGCTCCTTAGTTAGTAATGTACATACAGCTACCTTCTGCAGCTCCTTAGTTAGTAATGTACATACAGCTAGCCTTCTGCAGCTCCTTAGTTTAGTAATGTACATACAGCTAGCCTTCTGCAGCTCCTTCCTTAGTTAATGTACATACAGCTACCTTCTGCAGCTCCTTAGTTAGTAATCTACATACAGCTCCTTCTGCAGCTCCTTAGTTAGTAATGTACATACAGCTAGCCTTCTGCAGCTCCTTAGTTAGTAATGTACATACAGCTAGCCTTCTGCAGCTCCTTAGTTAGTAATGTACATACAGCTAGCCTTCTGCAGCTCCTTAGTTAGTAATGTACATACAGCTAGCCTTCTGCAGCTCCTTAGTTAGTAATGTACATACAGCCCATACAGCTAGCCTTCTGCAGCTTCTGCTTAGTTAGTAATGTACATACAGCTAGCCTTCTGCAGCTCCTTAGTTAGTAATGTACATACATAAGCTAGCCTTCTGCAGCTCCTTAGTTAGTAATGTACATACAGCTAGCCTTCTGCAGCTCCTTAGTTAGTAATGTACATACAGCCTTCTGCAGCTCCTTATTTAGTAATGTACATACAGCTAGCCTTCTGCAGCTCCTTAGTTAGTAATGTACATACAGCTAGCCTTCTGCAGCTCCTTAGTTAGTAATGTACATACAGCTAGCCTTCTGCAGCTCCTTAGTTAGTAATGTACATTACAGCTAGCCTTCTGCAGCTCCTTAGTTAGTAATGTACATACAGCTAGCCTTCTGCAGCTCCTTAGTTTTTATGTACATACAGCTAGCCTTCTGCAGCTCCTTAATAGTAATACATACTAGCTAGCCTTCTGCAGCTCCTTAGTTAGTAATGTACATACAGCTAGCCTTCTGCAGCTCCTTAGTTAGTAATGTACATACAGCTAGTACCAGCTAGCCTGCTGCAGCTCCTTAGTTAGTAATGTACATACAGCTAGCCTTCTGCAGCTCCTTAGTTAGTAATGTACATACAGCTAGCCTTCTGCAGCTCCTTAGTTAGTAATGTACATACAGCTAGCCTTCTGCAGCTCCTTAGTTAGTAATGTACATACAGCTAGCCTTCTGCAGCTCCTTAGTTAGTAATGTGTACCATATAGCTAGCCTTCTGCAGCTCCTTAGTTAGTAATGTACATACAGCTAGCCTTCTGCAGCTCCTTAGCTTTAGTAATGTACATACAGCTAGCCTTCTGCAGCTCCTTAGTTAGTAATGTACATACAGCTAGCCTTCTGCAGCTCCTCAGTTAGTAATGTACATACAGCTAGCCTTCTGCAGCTCCTTAGTTAGTAATGTACATACAGCTAGCCTTCTGCAGCTCCTTAGTTAGTAATGTACATACAGCTAGCCTTCTGCAGCTCCTTAGTTAGTAATGTACATACAGCTAGCCTTCTGCAGCTCCTTAGTTAGTAATGTACATACAGCTAGCCTTCTGCAGCTCCTTAGTTAGTAATGTACATACAGCTAGCCTTCTGCAGCTCCTTAGTTAGTAATGTACATACAGCTAGCCTTCTGCAGCTCCTTAGTTAGTAATGTACATACAGCTAGCCTTCTGCAGCTCCTTAGTTAGTAATGTACATACAGCTAGCCTTCTGCAGCTCCTTAGTTAGTAATGTACATACAGCTAGCCTTCTGCAGCTCCTTAGTTTAGTAATGTACATATAGCTAGCCTTCTGCAGCTCCTTAGTTAGTAATGTACATATAGCTAGCCTTCTGCAGCTCCTTAGTTAGTAATGTACATGTAGCTAGCCTTCTGCAGCTCCTTAGTTAGTAATGTACATACAGCTAGCCTTCTGCAGCTCCTTAGTTAGTAATGTACATACAGCTAGCATTCTGCAGCTCCTTAGTTAGTAATGTACATACAGCTAGCCTTCTGCAGCTCCTTAGTTAGTAATGTACATACAGCTAGCCTTCTGCAGCTCCTTAGTTAGTAATGTACATACAGCTAGCCTTCTGCAGCTCCTTAGTTAGTAATGTACATACAGCTAGCCTTCTGCAGCTCCTTAGTTAGTAATGTACATACAGCTAGCCTTCTGCAGCTCCTTAGTTAGTAATGTACATACAGCTAGCCTTCTGCAGCTCCTTAGTTAGTAATGTACATACAGCTAGCCTTCTGCAGCTCCTTAGTTAGTAATGTACATACACAGCTAGCCTTCTGCAGCTCCTTAGTTAGTAATGTACATATAGCTAGCCTTCTGCAGCTCCTTAGTTAGTAATGTACATATAGCTAGCCTTCTGCAGCTCCTTAGTTAGTAATGTACATACAGCTAGCCTTCTGCAGCTCCTTAGTTAGTAATGTACATATAGCTAGCCTTCTGCAGCTCCTTAGTTAGTAATGTACATATAGCTAGCCTTCTGCAGCTCCTTAGTTAGTAATGTACATACAGCTAGCCTTCTGCAGCTCCTTAGTTAGTAATGTACATACAGCTAGCCTTCTGCAGCTCCTTAGTTAGTAATGTACATACAGCTAGCCTTCTGCAGCTCCTTAGTTAGTAATGTACATACAGCTAGCCTTCTGCAGCTCCTTAGTTAGTAATGTACATACAGCTAGCCTTCTGCAGGTCCTTAGTTAGTAATGTACATACAGCTAGCCTTCTGCAGCTCCTTAGTTAGTAATGTACATACAGCTAGCCTTCTGCAGCTCCTTAGTTAGTAATGTATATACAGCTAGCCTTCTGCAGCTCCTTAGTTAGTAATGTACATATAGCTAGCCTTCTGCAGCTCCTTAGTTAGTAATGTACATATAGCTAGCCTTCTGCAGCTCCTTAGTTAGTAATGTACATGTAGCTAGCCTTCTGCAGCTCTCCTTAGTTAGTAATGTACATACAGCTAGCCTTCTGCAGCTCCTTAGTTAGTATGTACATACAGCTAGCCTTCTGCAGCTCCTTAGTTAGTAATGTACATACAGCTAGCCTTCTGCAGCTCCTTAGTTAGTAATGTACATACAGCTAGCCTTCTGCAGCTCCTTAGTTAGTAATGTACATACAGCTAGCCTTCTGCAGCTCCTTAGTTAGTAATGTACATACAGCTAGCCTTCTGCAGCTCCTTAGTTAGTAATGTACATACAGCTAGCCTTCTGCAGCTCCTTGTTTAGTAATGTACATACAGCTAGCCTTCTGCAGCTCCTTAGTTAGTAATGTACATACAGCTAGCCTTCTGCAGCTCCTTAGTTAGTAATGTACATACAGCTAGCCTTCTGCAGCTCCTTAGTTAGTAATGTACATATAGCTAGCCTTCTGCAGCTCCTTAGTTAGTAATGTACATACAGCTAGCCTTCTGCAGCTCCTTAGTTAGTAATGTACATACAGCTAGCCTTCTGCAGCTCCTTAGTTAGTAATGTACATACAGCTAGCCTTCTGCAGCTCCTTAGTTAGTAATGTACATACAGCTAGCCTTCTGCAGCTCCTTAGTTAGTAATGTACATACAGCTAGCCTTCTGCAGCTCCTTAGTTAGTAATGTACATACAGCTAGCCTTCTGCAGCTCCTTAGTTAGTAATGTACATACAGCTAGCCTTCTGCAGCTCCTTAGTTAGTAATGTACATACAGCTAGCCTTCTGCAGCTCCTTAGTTAGTAATGTACATACAGCTAGCCTTCTGCAGCTCCTTAGTTAGTAATGTACATACAGCTAGCCTTCTGCAGCTCCTTAGTTAGTAATGTACATATACAGCTAGCCTTCTGCAGCTCCTTAGTTAGTAATGTACATACAGCTAGCCTTCTGCAGCTCCTTAGTTAGTAATGTACATACAGCTAGCCTTCTGCAGCTCCTTAGTTAGTAATGTACATACAGCTAGCCTTCTGCAGCTCCTTAGTTAGTAATGTACATACAGCTAGCCTTCTGCAGCTCCTTAGTTAGTAATGTACATACAGCTAGCCTTCTGCAGCTCCTTAGTTAGTAATGTACATACAGCTAGCCTTCTGCAGCTCCTTAGTTAGTAATGTACATACAGCTAGCCTTCTGCAGCTCCTTAGTTAGTAATGTACATACAGCTAGCCTTCTGCAGCTCCTTAGTTAGTAATGTACATACAGCTAGCCTTCTGCAGCTCCTTAGTTAGTAATGTACATACAGCTAGCCTTCTGCAGCTCCTTAGTTAGTAATGTACATACAGCTAGCCTTCTGCAGCTCCTTAGTTAGTAATGTACATACAGCTAGCCTTCTGCAGCTCCTTAGTTAGTAATGTACATACAGCTAGCCTTCTGCAGCTCCTTAGTTAGTAATGTACATACAGCTAGCCTTCTGCAGCTCCTTAGTTAGTAATGTACATACAGCTAGCCTTCTGCAGCTCCTTAGTTAGTAATGTACATACAGCTAGCCTTCTGCAGCTCCTTAGTTAGTAATGTACATACAGCTAGCCTTCTGCAGCTCCTTAGTTAGTAATGTACATACAGCTAGCCTTCTGCAGCTCCTTAGTTAGTAATGTACATACAGCTAGCCTTCTGCAGCTCCTTAGTTAGTAATGTACATACAGCTAGCCTTCTGCAGCTCCTTAGTTAGTAATGTACATACAGCTAGCCTTCTGCAGCTCCTTAGTTAGTAATGTACATACAGCTAGCCTTCTGCAGCTCCTTAGTTAGTAATGTACATACAGCTAGCCTTCTGCAGCTCCTTAGTTAGTAATGTACATACAGCTAGCCTTCTGCAGCTCCTTAGTTAGTAATGTACATACAGCTAGCCTTCTGCTGCAGCTCCTTAGTTAGTAATGTACATACAGCTAGCCTTCTGCAGCTCCTTAGTTAGTAATGTACATACAGCTAGCCTTCTGCAGCTCCTTAGTTAGTAATGTACATACAGCTAGCCTTCTGCAGCTCCTTAGTTAGTAATGTACATATAGCTAGCCTTCTGCAGCTCCTTAGTTTAGTAATGTACATACAGCTAGCCTTCTGCAGCTCCTTAGTTAGTAATGTACATACAGCTAGCCTTCTGCAGCTCCTTAGTTAGTAATGTACATACAGCTAGCCTTCTGCAGCTCCTTAGTTAGTAATGTACATACAGCTAGCCTTCTGCAGTTCCTTAGTTAGTAATGTACATACAGCTAGCCTTCTGCAGCTCCTTAGTTAGTAATGTACATACAGCTAGCCTTCTGCAGCTCCTTAGTTAGTAATGTACATACAGCTAGCCTTCTGCAGCTCCTTAGTTAGTAATGTACATACAGCTAGCCTTCTGCAGCTCCTTAGTTAGTAATGTACATACAGCTAGCCTTCTGCAGCTCCTTAGTTAGTAATGTACATACAGCTAGCCTTCTGCAGCTCCTTAGTTAGTAAATGTACATACAGCTAGCCTTCTGCAGCTCCTTAGTTAGTAATGTACATACAGCTAGCCTTCTGCAGCTCCTTAGTTAGTAATGTACATACAGCTAGCCTTCTGCAGCTCCTTAGTTAGTAATGTACATACAGCTAGCCTTCTGCAGCTCCTTAGTTAGTAATGTACATACAGCTAGCCTTCTGCAGCTCCTTAGTTAGTAATGTACATACAGCTAGCCTTCTGCAGCTCCTTAGTTAGTAATGTACATACAGCTAGCCTTCTGCAGCTCCTTAGTTAGTAATGTACATACAGCTAGCCTTCTGCAGCTCCTAGCCTTCTTAGTTAATAATGTACATACAGCTAGCCTTCTGCAGCTCCTTAGTTAGTAATGTACATACAGCTAGCCTTCTGCAGCTCCTTAGTTAGTTAGTAATGTACATACAGCTAGCCTTCTGCAGCTCCTTAGTTAGTAATGTACATACAGCTAGCCTTCTGCAGCTCCTTAGTTAGTAATGTACATACAGCTAGCCTCTCTGCAGCTCCTTAGTTAGTAATGTACATACAGCTAGCCTTCTGCAGCTCCTAGTTTAGTAATGTACATACAGCTAGCCTTCTGCAGCTCCTTAGTTAGTAATGTACATACAGCTAGCCTTCTGCAGCTCCTTAGTTAGTAATGTACATACAGCTAGCCTTCTGCAGCTCCTCCAGCTTAGTTAGTAATGTACATACAGCTAGCTAGCCTTCTGCAGCTTCTGCTTCCTTAGTTAGTAATGTACATACAGCTAGCCTTCTGCAGCTCCTTAGTTAGTAATGTACATACAGCTAGCCTTCTGCAGCTCCTTAGTTAGTAATGTACATACAGCTAGCCTTCTGCAGCTCCTTAGTTAGTAATGTACATACAGCTAGCCTTCTGCAGCTCCTTAGTTAGTAATGTACATACAGCTAGCCTTCTGCAGCTCCTTAGTTAGTAATGTACATGTACCATAGCTAGCTTAGCAGCCCCTTGCAGCTCTAGCCTTGCAGTTAGTAGTAATGTACATACAGCTAGCCTTCTGCAGCTCCTTAGTTAGTATGTACATACAGCTAGCCTTCTGCAGCTCCTTAGTTAGTAATGTACATACAGCTAGCCTTCTGCAGCTCCTTAGTTAGTAATGTACCATATAGCTAGCCTTCTGCAGCTCCTTAGTTAGTAATGTACATACAGCTAGCCTTCTGCAGCTCCTTAGTTAGTAATGTACATACAGCTAGCCTTCTGCAGCTCCTTAGTTAGTAATGTACATACAGCTAGCCTTCTGCAGCTCCTTAGTTAGTAATGTACATACAGCTAGCCTTCTGCAGCTCCTTAGTTAGTAAATGTACATACAGCTAGCCTTCTGCAGCTCCTTAGTTAGTAATGTACATACAGCTAGCCTTCTGCAGCTCCTTAGTTAGTAATGTACATACAGCTAGCCTTCTGCAGCTCCTTAGTTAGTAATGTACATATAGCTAGCCTTCTGCAGCTCCTTAGTTAGTAATGTACATGTAGCTAGCCTTCTGCAGCTCCTTAGTTAGTAATGTACATACAGCTAGCCTTCTGCAGCTCCTTAGTTAGTAATGTACCATACAGCTAGCCTTCTGCAGCTCCTTAGTTAGTAATGTACACATACAGCTAGCCTTCTGCAGCTCCTTAGTTAGTAATGTACATACATATAGCCTTCTGCAGCTCCTTAGTTAGTAATGTACATACAGTACCTTGCAAAAGTATTCATCCCCCTTGGCGTTTTTCGTATTTTGTTGCATTACAAAATGTAATTGGAATTGATTTTTATTTGGATTTCATGTAATGGACATACACAAATAGTCAAAATTGCTGAAGTGAAATGAAAAAACAAAACTTGTTTCAAAAAATTCTAAAAAATAAATTACAGAAAAGTTGAGCGTACATGCGTATTCACCCCCCCTTTGCTATGAAGCCCCTAAATGAGATCTGGCGCAACCAATTACCTTCATAAGTCACATAATTAGTTAAATAAAGTCCACCTGTGTGCAATCTGTGTCACATGATCTGTCACATGATCTCAGTATATATACACCTATTCTGAAAGGCCCCAGAGTCTGCAACACCACTAAGCAAGGGGCACCACCAAGCAAGCGGCACCATGAAGACCAAGGAGCTCTCCAAACAGGTTAGGGACAAAGTTGTGGAGAAGTACAGTTCAGGGTTGGGTTATAAAAAAAATATCCGAAACTTTGAACATCCCACGGAGCACCATTAAATCCATTATTAAAAAGAATATGGCACCACAACAAACCTGCCAAGAGAGGGCCGCCCACCAAAACTCACAGACCAGACAAGGAGGACATTAATCATAGAGGCAACAAAGAGACCAAAGATAACCCTGAAGGAGCTGCAAAGCTCCACAGCGGAGATTGGAGTATCTGTCCATAGGACCACTTTAAGCCATACACTCCACAGAGCTGGGGCTTTATGGAAGAGTGGCCAGAAAAAAAAGCCATTGCTTAAAGAAAAAAATAAGCAAACACGTTTGGTGTTCGCCAAAAGGCATGTGGGAGACTCCCCAAACATATGGGCAAAACTCCCAGTGGCTAGATCTGCCAAGCTTATAGAGACATACCCCAAGAGACTTGCAGCTGTAATTGCTGCAAAAGGTGGCTCTACAAACTATTGACTTTGGGGGGGTGAATAGTTATGTACGCTCACATTTTCTGTTTTTTTGTCTTATTTCTTGTTTTGTTTCACAAGAAAAAATATTTTGCATCTTCAAAGTGGTAGGCATGTTGTGTAAATCAAATGATACAAACCCCCCAAAAATCCATTTTAAGGCAACAAAATATTCCAGGTTGTAAGGCAACAAAATAGGAAAAATGCCAAGGGGGGTGAATACTTTCACAATCAAGGGACCTGTAGAGTAACTGTACCTACTGCAACTCCTTCTCTGTTACAGTGGAGGTAGACTTCTTCCTGGTTGTTTGGCTGTGAGCAGATCAGAGGGACCTGTAGAGTAACTTCCTGGTTGTTTGGCTGTGAGCAGGTCAGAGGGACCTGTAGAGTAACTTCCTGGTTGTTTGGCTGTGAGCAGATCAGAGGGACCTGTAGAGTAACTGTTCCTGGTTGGTTTGGCTGTGAGCAGATCAGAGGGACCTGTAGAGTAACTTCCTGGTTGTTTGGCTGTGAGCAGATCAGAGGGACCTGTAGAGTAACTTCCTGGTTGTTTGGCTGTGAGCAGATCAGAGGGACCTGTAGAGTAACTTCCTGGTTGTTTGGCTGTGTGAGTGAGCAGATCAGAGGGACCTGTAGAGTAACTTCCTGGTTGTTTGGCTGTGAGCAGGTCAGAGGGACCTGTAGAGTAACTTCCTGGTTGTTTGGCTGTGAGCAGGTCAGAGGGACCTGTAGAGTAACTTCCTGGTTGTTTGGCTGTGAGCAGATCAGAGGGACCTGTAGAGTAACTTCCTGGTTGTTTGGCTGTGAGCAGATCAGAGGGACCTGTAGAGTAACTTCCTGGTTGTTTGGCTGTGAAGCAGATCAGAGGGACCTGTAGAGTAACTTCCTGGTTGTTTGGCTGTGAGCAGATCAGAGGGACCTGTAGAGTAACTTCCTGGTTGTTTGGCTGTGAGCAGATCAGAGGGACCTGTAGAGTAACTTCCTGGTTGTTTGGCTGTGAGCAGATCAGAGGGACCTGTAGAGTAACTTCCTGGTTGTTTGGCTGTGAGCAGATCAGAGGGACCTGTAGAGTAACTTCCTGGTTGTTTGGCTGTGAGCAGATCAGAGGGACCTGTAGAGTAACTTCCTGGTTGTTTGGCTGTGAGCAGATCAGAGGGACCTGTAGAGTAACTTCCTGGTTGTTTGGCTGTGAGCAGATCAGAGGACCTGTAGAGTAACTTCCTGGTTGTTTGGCTGTGAGCAGATCAGAGGGACCTGTAGAGTAACTTCCTGGTTGTTTGGCTGTGAGCAGATCAGAGGGACCTGTAGAGTAACTTCCTGCTGAGCAGATCAGAGGACCTGTGGCCACATGTTGCTCCGCAGATCACTGGGGTGGCAGTTTTGTTCTGTTTGGCTCTACCCCCTCCTACCTGTCCTCTTCCTGGTTGTTCCCCTTCTCAGAGGGACCTGTAGAGTAACTTCCTGGTTGTTTGGCTGTGCCAGATCCCCTCTAGAGTAACTTCCTGGTTGTTTGGCTGTGAGCAGATCTCCCTGTAGAGTAACTAACTCCCTTCTCCTCCCTCCTCCTCCCCAGAGGGACCCCCCCAACTCCTGGTTCTTTGGCTGTGAGCAGATCCCCTCCTCTCCCTCTCTCCCCTTCTCCTCCCTCCTCCTGAGCAGATCAAGAGGGACCTGTAGAGTAACTTCCCCTTGTTTGGCTGTGAGCCTATCAGAGGGACCTCTCCAGTAACTCCTGGTTGTTCTCCTCCCTCCTCCTCAGGGACTCTCTACTTCCTGTTCCCCCCTCTGTGAGCAGATCAGAGGGACCTGTAGAGTAACTTCCTGGTTGTTTCCTGTGAGCCCTCCAGAGGGACCTGTAGAGTAACTTCCTGGTTGTCTGGCTGTGAGCAGATCAGAGGGACCCTCCTAGAGTATCTCTCCTGGTTGTTTGGCTGTGAGCAGATCCTCCTCTGTAGAGTAACTTCCCCCTGCATCCCCTTCTCTTCCTCCCTCATCCCCTCCTCCTCCCCCTCTCTCCCCCTCTCCCCCCCCTCTTTCCCCTCTCCTCCCTCCTCCTCCCCCTCTCCCCCAACTCCCCCTCTTCCCCCCCTCCCCATCTCTTACCCTCTCTACCCCCTCCTACCCCTCCTCTCCCTCTCTCCCCTTCTCCTCCCTCCTCTCCCTCTCTCCCCTTCTCCTCCCTCCTCCTCCCCCTCCTCCCCTCCTCCTCCCCCTCTTCCCCCTCTCTACCCCCTTCTCTTCCCCTCTCTTCCCCCTTCTTCCCCCTTCATCCCCCCTCTCCTCCCCTTCTCTCCCCTCCTCCTCCCCCTCTCTCCCCCCTCTCTCCCCTTCTCTTCCCCTCTCCTCCCCTCCTCCTCCCCCTCTCCCCCCCCAACTCCCCCTCTCCCCCCCCTCCCCTTCTCTTACCCTCTCTACCCCCTCCTACCCCCCTCCTCTCTCCCTCTCTCCCCCTATCCTCCCTCCTCTCCCCCTCTCCCCCCAACTCCCCCTCTTCCCCCCCTCCCCCTCCTCCCCCTCCTCCCCTCCTCCTCCCCCTCTTCCCCCTCTCTCCCCTTCTCTTCCCCTCTCTTCCCTCCTTCTCCCCCTTATCCCCCCTCTCCTCCCCTTCTCTCCCCTCCCCTCCTCCTCTTCTCTCCCCTCCCCTCCTCCTCCGCTCCGCCTCCCCCCCTCCTCCCCCTTTTTGATTTTATGGTTACCGTGGTAGCAGTCTGTCTGACATTATGGTTTCCGTGGTCCGAACAGCGAAGGCTAACCAGGATCTTTGATCCCACTGAGACGGTCGACTGGCGTGGCTCTGATCTGATCTGACGTCCGCTGGAATCCACTGGGCTACTGAGACCCTGAGGCTGAGTCCCTATAGAGTCGGTCCTGGTCTAAGGTACTAAATAGGGAATAGGGTGTTATTTGGGGCAACAAGGCCCTGCTGATGACAACACAACAAGGCCCTGCTGATGCTCAGGCGTTCTGGAAGTCATTTTGAGATTTTGACTAAAGTCTCTTTGTCTCTGTCGGCATTACTTTACACTGGAGGCTGTATCTCTGAAGGAAGGACTAGGGGCTGTATCTCTGTAGGAAGGACTAGGGGCTGTATCTCTGTAGGAAGGACTAGGGGCTGTATCTCTGTAGGAAGGACTAGGGGCTGTATCTCTGTAGGAAGGACTAGGGGCTGTATCTCTAGGAAGGACTAGGGGCTGTATCTCTGTAGGAAGGACTAGGGGCTGTATCTCTGTAGGAAGGACTAGGGGCTGTATCTCTGTAGGAAGGACTAGGGGCTGTATCTCTGAAGGAAGGACTAGGGGCTGACTAGGGGCTGTATCTCTGTAGGAAGGACTAGGGGCTGTATCTCTGTAGGAAGGACTAGGGGCTGTATCTCTGAAGGAAGGACTAGGGGCTGTATCTCTGTAGGACTAGGGGCTGTTTTCCGTAGGAAGGCTAGGGGCTGTATCTCTGTCATGGACTAGGGTGTTGTATCTCTGTAGGAAGGACTAGGGGCTGTATCTCTGTAGGAAGGACTAGGGGCTGTTATCTCTGATGAGGACTAGGGGCTGTATCTCTGTAGGAAGGACTAGGGGCTGTATCTCTGTAGGAGGACTAGGGGCTGTATCTCTGTAGGAAGGACTAGGGGCTGTATCTCTGTAGAAAGACTAGTGGCTGTATCTCTATGAGGATGCTGTATATCTGTGACTAGGGGCTGTATCTCTGTAGGAAAGACTAGGGGCTGTATCTCTGAGAGGACTAGGGCTGTATCTCTGTAGGAAGGACTAGGGGCTGTATCTCTGTAGGAAGGACTAGGGGCTGTATCTCTGAAGGAAGGACTAGGGGCTGATATGTATCAATGTTTTCCTTGCTTTACATCCTGTCATGGTCTGGTGTTGTGCTCCATTACATTAGGACAGCTACTCCATGACTGCTGTTATTACTGATGAGGCGGTTGATCGCTACTGTTGACTCACAGAGACACGTCAAGCTGTGTGGCGACGCGACTTAGCAAGGCAGTGGCATTACATGACCATGTGTTTGTGACCATGTGTTTTTTAACTCCACTGAGACTGAGATTGCAATCCCTGACACACCGTCACACACACCGTCACACACACCGTCACACACACAGTCACACACACCGTCACACACACCGTCACACACACCGTCACACACACAGTCACACACACCGTCACACACACCGTCACACACACCGTCACACACACCGTCACACACACAGTCACACACACAGTCACACACACCGTCACACAACACCGTCACACACACCGTCACACACACAGTCACACACACAGTCACACACACCGTCACACACACCGTCACACACACCGTCACACACACCGTCACACACACCGTCACACACACCGTCACACACACCGTCACACACACAGTCACACACACAGTCACACACACCGTCACACAAACCGTCACACACACACCGTCACACACACACAGTCACACACACAGTCACACACACCGTCACACACACCGTCACACACACAGTCACACACACACAGTCACACACACCGTCACACACACCGTCACACACAGTACGTCACACACACCGTCACACACACCGTCACACACACCGTCACACACACCGTCACACACACCGTCACACACACCGTCACACACACCGTCACACACACCGTCACACACACCGTCACACACACCGTCACACACACCGTCACACACACCGTCACACACACCGTCACACACACCGTCACACACACAGTCACACACACAGTCACACACACCGTCACACACACAGTCACACACACCGTCACACACACAGTCACACACACCGTCACACACACAGTCACACACACCGTCACACACACCTTCACACACACCGTCACACACACACACGTCACACACACAGTCACACACACACAGTCACACACACAGTCACACACACAGTCACACACACCGTCACACACACAGTCACACACACAGTCACACACCTATGTCACAATTAGAGTAAGACTCAGGACGTCAGTCACGTCTCATATCTACCCATCACCCCCTTAGTGCTACCTGCACACACACACACACACACACACACACACACACACACACACACACACACACACACACACACACACACACACACACACACACACACACACACACACACACACACACACACACACACACACACACACACCACACACACACACACACACACACACACACACACACACACACACAACCCCCTCAGTGCTACCTAAACACAACTGGAATAACTCAGGAGACAGAGAGACTGAGCCCGGCTGGTTTGAATGGATGATGAGAGAAGAAAGGAAGATATCAGGTTACAGGATAGGGTTAGTCTGCAGGGAGGATAGTGTTAGTCAGGCAGGGAGGATAGTGTTAGTCTGACAGGGGGATAGTGTTAGTCTGACAGGGAGGATAGTGTTAGTCTGACAGGGATAGTGTTAGTCTGAAAGGGATAGGGATAGTCTGAAAGGTTAGGGATAGGCAGGGAGGATAGGGTTAGTCTGGCAGGGGGATAGGGTTAGTCTGACAGGGATAGTGTTAGTCTGACAGGGAGGATAGGGTTAGTCTGACAGGGATAGGGTTAGTCTGACAGGGATAGTGTTAGTCTGACAGGGATAGGAGGATAGTGTGTTAGTCTGACAGGGATAGTGTTAGTCTGACAGGGATAGTGTTAGTCTGACAGGGAGGATAGGGTTAGTCTGACAGGGAGGATAGTGTTAGTCTGGCAGGGATAGGGTTAGTCTGACAGGGATAGTGTTAGTCTGACAGGGATAGGGTTAGTCTGACAGGGATAGTGTTAGTCTGACAGGGATAGTGTTAGTCTGGCAGGGATAGTGTTAGTCTGGCAGGGAGGATAGGGTTAGTCTGGCAGGGATAGGGTTAGTCTGACAGGGATAGGGTTAGTCTGACAGGGAGGATAGGGTTAGTCTGACAGGGATAGGGTTAGTCTGACAGGGATAGTGTTAGTCTGACAGGGAGGATAGTGTTAGTCTGACAGGGATAGTGTTAGTCAGACAGGGATAGTGTTAGTCTGACAGGGGGATAGTGTTAGTCTGGCAGGGAGGATAGTGTTAGTCTGACAGGGATAGGGTTAGTCTAACAGGGGATAGGGTTAGTCTGACAGGGATAGGGTTAGTCTGACAGGGATAGGGTTAGTCTGACAGGGATAGTGTTAGTCTGACAGGGATAGGGTTAGTCTGACAGGGATAGTGTTAGTCTCAGGGAGGGATAGGGTTAGTCTGACAGGGATAGTGTTAGTCTGACAGGGATAGGGTTAGTCTGACAGGGAGGATAGTGTTAGTCTGACAGGGGATAGTGTTAGTCTGACAGGGGGATAGGGTTAGTCTGACAGGGGGATAGGGTTAGTCTGACAGGGATAGGGTTAGTCTGACAGGGATAGTGTTAGTCTGACAGGGATAGTGTTAGTCTGACAGGGATAGGGGTTAGTCTGACAGGGAGGATAGGGTTAGTCTGACAGGGGGATAGGGGTCTGACAAGGATAGTGTTAGTCTGACAGGGAGGATAGTGTTAGTCTGACAGGGAGGATAGGGTTAGTCTGACAGGGATAGGGTTAGTCTGACAGGGATAGGGTTAGTCTGGCAGGGATAGGGTTAGTCTGACAGGGATAGTGTTAGTCTGACAGGGATAGGGTTAGTCTGACAGGGAGGATAGTTAGTCTGCAGGGATAGGGGTTAGTCTGACAGGGATAGGGTTAGTCTGACAGGGATAGTGTTAGTCTGACAGGGATAGGGTTAGTCTGACAGGGAGGATAGTGTTAGTCTGACAGGGATAGGGTTAGTCTGACAGGGATAGGGTTAGTCTGACAGGGATAGGGTTAGTCTGACAGGGATAGGGTTAGTCTGACAGGGATAGGGTTAGTCTGACAGGGATAGTGTTAGTCTGACAGGGATAGGGTTAGTCTGACAGGGATAGGGTTAGTCTGACAGAGGATAGTGTTAGTCTGACAGGGATAGGGTTAGTCTGACAGGGATAGTGTTAGTCTGACAGGGATAGGGTTAGTCTGACAGGGAGGATAGGGTTAGTCTGGCAGGGAGTATAGTGTTAGTCTGACAGGGATAGGGTTAGTCTGACAGGGATAGTGTTAGTCTGACAGGGATAGGGTTAGTCTGACAGGGATAGGGTTAGTCTGACAGGGATAGTGTTAGTCTGACAGGGATAGTGTTAGTCTGACAGGGATAGTGTTAGTCTGACAGGGATAGGGTTAGTCTGACAGGGATAGTGTTAGTCTGACAGGGATAGTGTTAGTCTGACAGGGATAGTGTTAGTCTGACAGGGATAGGGTTAGTCTGACAGGGATAGTGTTAGTCTGGCAGGGGGATAGGGTTAGTCTGACAGGGATAGTGTTAGTCTGACAGGGATAGTGTTAGTCTGACAGGGATAGGGTTAGTCTGACAGGGATAGGGTTAGTCTGACAGGGATAGTGTTAGTCTGACAGGGATAGTGTTAGTCTGACAGGGATAGGGTTAGTCTGACAGGGAGGATAGGGTTAGTCTGGCAGGGATAGGGTTAGTCTGACAGGGATAGTGTTAGTCTGACAGGGAGGATAGGGTTAGTCTGACAGGGATAGTGTTAGTCTGACAGGGAGGATAGGGATAGGTTAGTCTGACAGGGATAGGGTTAGTCTGACAGGGATAGGGTTAGTCTGACAGGGAGGATAGGGTTAGTCTGACAGGGATAGGGTTAGTCTGACAGGGAGGATAGTGTTAGTCTGACAGGGATAGTGTTAGTCTAGTCTGGCAGGGATAGGGTTAGTCTGACAGGGATAGGGTTAGTCTGACAGGGATAGTGTTAGTCTGGCAGGGATAGTGTTAGTCTGACTGGAGGATAGGGTTAGTCTGGCAGGGATAGGGTTAGTCTGACAGGATAGGGTTAGTCAGGGATAGGGTTAGTCTGACAGGGATAGTGTTAGTCTGACAGGGAGTCTGGCAGGGGTTGTGGCAGGGATAGGGTTAGTCTGGCAGGGAGGATAGGATAGTTAGTCTGACAGGGATAGGGTTAGTCTGACAGGATAGTGTTAGTCTGACAGGGATAGGGTTAGTCTGACAGGGATAGGGTTAGTCTGACAGGGATAGGGTGTTAGTCTGGCAGGGATAGGGTTAGTCTGGCAGGGATAGGGTTAGTCTGACAGGGATAGTGTTAGTCTGACAGGGAGGATAGGGTTAGTCTGACAGGGATAGTGTTAGTCTGACAGGGAGGATAGTGTTAGTCAGACAGGGATAGTGTTAGTCTGACAGGGATAGGGTTAGTCTGGCAGGGATAGGGTTAGTCTGGCAGGGAGGATAGGGTTAGTCTGACAGGGATAGTGTTAGTCTGACAGGGATAGTGTTAGTCTGACAGGGATAGTGTTAGTCTGACAGGGATAGGGTTAGTCTGGCAGGGAGGATAGGGTTAGTCTGACAGGGATAGGGTTAGTCTGGCAGGGATAGGGATAGGGGGTTAGTCTGACAGGGATAGTGTTAGTCTGACAGGGAGGATAGTGTTAGTCTCAGGGATAGGGATAGTGTTAGTCTGACAGGGATAGTGTTAGTGACTAGTGTTACAGGGAGGATAGGGTTAGTCTGACAGGGGGATAGGGTAGGGTTAGTCTGGACAGGGATAGGGTTAGTCTGACAGGGATAGGGTTAGTCTGGACAGGGATAGTGTTAGTCTGACAGGGATAGTGTTAGTCTGACAGGGATAGTGTTAGTCTGACAGGGATAGTGTTAGTGACAGGGACAGGGTTATAGATAGGGTTAGTCTGACAGGGAGGATAGGGTTAGTCTGACAGGGATAGGGTTAGTCTGACAGGGATAGGGTTAGTCTGACAGGGATAGTGTTAGTCTGACAGGGATAGTGTTAGTCTGACAGGGATAGTGTTAGTCTGACAGGGATAGTGTTAGTCTGACAGGGATAGTGTTAGTCTGGCAGGGAGGATAGGGTTAGTCTGGCAGGGATAGTGTTAGTCTGACAGGGATAGGGTTAGTCTGACAGGGATAGTGTTAGTCTGACAGGGATAGTGTTAGTCTGACAGGGATAGTGTTAGTCTGACAGGGATAGGGTTAGTCTGACAGGGATAGTGTTAGTCTGACAGGGACAGGATAGGTTAGTCTGGCAGGGATAGGGTTAGTCTGACAGGGATAGGGTTAGTCTGACAGGGATAGTGTTAGTCTGACAGGGATAGTGTTAGTCTGACAGGGATAGGGTTAGTCTGACAGGGAGGATAGGGTTAGTCTGACAGGGATAGGGTTAGTCTGACAGGGATAGGGTTAGTCTGGCAGGGATAGTGTTAGTCTGACAGGGATAGGGTTAGTCTGACAGGATAGGGTTAGTCAGGGATAGGGTTAGTCTGACAGGGATAGGTTAGTCTGACAGGGATAGGGTTAGTCTGACAGGGATAGGGTTAGTCTGACAGGGATAGGGTTAGTCTGACAGGGATAGGTTAGTCTGACAGGGATAGGGTTAGTCTGACAGGGATAGGGTTAGTCTGGCAGGGAGGATAGGGTTAGTCTGACAGGGGATAGGGTTAGTCTGACAGGATAGGGTTAGTCTGACAGGGATAGGGTTAGTCTGACAGGGGATAGGGTTAGTCTGACAGGGAGGATAGGGTTAGTCTGACAGGGATAGGTTAGTCTGACAGGGATAGGGGTTAGTCTGACAGGGGATAGGGATAGGGTTAGTCTGACAGGGAGGATAGTGTTAGTCTGACAGGGATAGGGTTAGTCTGACAGGGATAGTGTTAGTCTGACAGGGATAGGGTTAGTCAGACAGGGATAGTGTTAGTCTGACAGGATAGGGTTAGGATAGTGTTAGTCTGACAGGGATAGTGTTAGTCTGACAGGGATAGGGTTAGTCTGACAGGGATAGGGTTAGTCTGACAGGGATAGTGTTAGTCTGACAGGGATAGTGTTAGTCTGACAGGGATAGTGTTAGTCTGACAGGGGATAGGGTTAGTCTGACAGGGATAGTCAGACAGGGTTAGTCTGACAGGGATAGGGTTAGTCTGACAGTCTAGGGTTAGTCTGGCAGGGAGGATAGGGGGTTAGTCTGACAGGGATAGGGTTAGTCTGACAGGGATAGGGTTAGTCTGGCAGGGAGGATAGGGTTAGTCTGACAGGGATAGGGTTAGTCTGACAGGGATAGGGTTAGTCTGACAGGGAGGATAGTGTTAGTCTGACAGGGAGGATAGGGTTAGTCTGACAGGGATAGGGTTAGTCTGACAGGGATAGTGTTAGTCTGACAGGGATAGGGTTAGTCTGACAGGGATAGGGTGTTAGTCTGGCAGGGCAGGATGGCAGGATAGGGTTAGTCTGGCAGGGGATTAGTCTGGCAGGGATAGGGTTAGTCTGACAGGGGGATAGTGTTAGTCTGACAGGGAGGATAGTTAGGACAGGGATAGTGTTAGTCTGGCAGGGGGATAGGGTTAGTCTGACAGGGAGGATAGGGTTAGTCTGACAGGGATAGGGTTAGTCTGACAGGGATAGGGTTAGTCTGACAGGGATAGGGTTAGTCTGACAGGGATAGTGTTAGTCTGACAGGGATGATAGTGTTAGTCAGACAGGGATAGGGTTAGTCTGACAGGGATAGGGTTAGTCTGGCAGGGATAGTGTTAGTCTGACAGGGATAGGGTTAGTCTGACAGGGATAGGGTTAGTCTGACAGGGATAGGGTTAGTCTGACAGGGATAGTGTTAGTCTGACAGGGATAGTGTTAGTCTGACAGGGATAGTGTTAGTCTGACAGGGATAGGGTTAGTCTGACAGGGAGGATAGGGTTAGTCTGACAGGGAGGATATGGTTAGTCTGGCAGGGATAGTGTTAGTCTGACAGGGATAGTGTTAGTCTGACAGGGATAGTGTTAGTCTGACAGGGATAGGGTTAGTCTGACAGGGATAGTGTTAGTCTGACAGGGATAGGGTTAGTCTGACAGGGATAGGGTTAGTCTGATAGTCAGGGATAGTGTTAGGGAGGATAGGGTTAGTCTGGCAGGGAGGATAGGGTTAGTCTGACAGGGATAGTGTTAGTCTGACAGGGATAGGGTTAGTCTGACAGGGAGGATAGGGTTAGTCTGGCAGGGAGGATAGGGTTAGTCTGACAGGGATAGTGTTAGTCTGACAGGGATAGTGTTAGTCTGACAGGGATAGGGTTAGTCTGACAGGGAGGATAGGGTTAGTCTGACAGGGATAGTGTTAGTCTGACAGGGATAGTGTTAGTGACAGGGATAGTGTTAGTCAGGGATAGTGTTAGTCTCTGACAGGGGATAGTGTTAGTCTAGGGATAGTGTTAGTCTGACAGGGATAGGGTTAGTCTGACAGGGATAGTGTTAGTCTGACAGGGATAGGGATAGTCTGACAGGGATAGGGTTAGTCTGGCAGGGATAGGGTTAGGTCGAATCTGTAACACTTTATCATGTGTGGATCTGTAGAGGAAGACAATAGGACATTAGATATTAAACCACAACCACTACCTTGCTGTTGATGGTGTTTTACTAGCATTTAGAGAGATACCACAACCACTACCTTGCTCTTCGTGGTAAATATCAAATACAAAATTTTCTTTTGTCAGATATATATTTTGTGCACATTTAAGTGATGATAGTGTTTCTGACAGGGATAGGGTTTAGTCTGACAGGGAGGATAGGGTTAACAAAATTTTTTACAATTTTAATGAAACTAGCATGTTTTTATCCAGTCTGTCAGAAACTGTTAAAATGTTATAACCAGTTGAAAACAGGCCAGCTGTCTGTTCTTTCCAAAGGGCTTTCAGATGGCCTCACAGGACACCAACAGCTACTGGTAGTCACCACCTAACCATAACCCTCTCTCCCAAATGGAGAGCCCTATCCCTAGCCCTAATGAACAGAGCCCTAACCCTAGCCCTAATGAACAGACCCCTAACCCCAGCCCTAATGAACAGACCCCTAACCCCAGCCCTAATGAACAGAGCCCTAACCCCAGCCCTAATGAACAGAGCCCTAACCCCAGCCCTAATGAACAGAGCCCTAACCCTAACTCTAATGAACAGAGCCCTAACCCTAACCTATGAACAGACCCTAATGAACAGAGCCCTAACCCCAGCCCTAATGAACAGACAGAGCCCTAACCCTAACTCTAATGAACAGAGCCCTAACCCTAACTCTAATGAACAGAGCCCTAACCCTAACTCTAATGAACAGAGCCCTAACCCTAACTCTAATGAACAGAGCCCTAACCCCAGCCCTAATGAACAGAGCCCTAACCCTAACTCTAATGAACAGAGCCCTAACCCTAACTCTAATGAACAGAGCCCTAACCCCAGCCCTAATGAACAGAGCCCTAACCCCAGCCCTAATGAACAGAGCCCTAACCCCAGCCCTAATGAACAGAGCCCTAACCCTAACTCTAATGAACAGAGCCCTAACCCTAACTCTAATGAACAGAGCCCTAACCCCAGCCCTAATGAACAGAGCCCCCTAACCCCAGCCCTAATGATCAGAGCCCTAACCCCAGCCCTAATGAACAGAGCCCTAACCCTAACTCTAATGAACAGAGCCCTAACCCCAGCCCTAATGAACAGAGCCCTAACCCTAACTCTAATGAACAGAGCCCTAACCCTAACTCTAATGAACAGAGCCCTAACCCTAACTCTAATGAACAGAGCCCTAACCCTAACTCTAATGAACAGAGCCCTAACCCTAACTCTAATGAACAGAGCCCTAACCCCAGCCCTAATGAACAGAGCCCTAACCCCAACCCTAATGAACAGAGCCCTAACCCCAGCCCTAATGAACAGAGCCCTAACCCCAGCCCTAATGAACAGAGCCCTAACCCTAACTCTAATGAACAGAGCCCTAACCCTAACTCTAATGAACAGAGCCCTAACCCCAGCCCTAATGAACAGAGCCCTAACCCTAACTCTAATGAACAGAGCCCTAACCCTAACTCTAATGAACAGAGCCCTAAAGTACCCTAGTATGTATATCGTTCCATAGGGCCCTTGTCAAATGTAGCGCTCTGCAAAGATAATGGAGAGCCATTTGGGACGTAGAATGTATGTGTGTGTGTCACAGGAGGTTGGTGGCACCTTAATTAGGGGAGGAAGGGCTCGTGGTAATGGCTGGAGCGGAGTGGGTGGAATGGTATCAACTACATCAAACACGTTGTTTCCATGACGCCACTCCATCCGCTCCATTCCAGCCATTATTATGAGCTGTCCGTCCCTCAGCAGCCTCCACTGGTGTGTGTGTGTGTGTGGTTCCCCCATGCTCCCTGGCTGCTCAGCCAGGGGAGGACGAGCTCGTGGAATGGCTGGACACTGGGTGGACTGGTTATCAACTAGAGATTAACAGTGTTTACAGTGACGTGAAGAGTTAGACAGGGTTACAATGAGACTGTCCGATCAGCAGTGATTAACAGTGGTACATCGTGAATAGTTAGACAGGGTTACACTGAGCTGGATCAGAGTGATCAACCAGGTATATCGTGACGGGTCAGACAGGGTTACACTGAGACTGGATCAGAGTGATTAGCAGTGGTACAGTGTGAAGAGTCAGACAGGGTTACAATGAGACTGGATCAGAGTGATTAACAGTGGTACAGTCGTGAATAGTTAGACAGGGTTACACTGAGACTGGATCAGAGTGATTAACAGTGGTATATCGTGAATAGTTAGACAGGGTTACACTGAGACTGGATCAGAGTGATTAACAGTGGTATATCGTGAAGAGTTAGACAGGGTTACACTGAGACTGGATCAGAGTGATTAGCAGTGGTACATCGTGAAGGGTCAGACAGGGTTACACTGAGACTGGATCAGAGAGATTAACAGTGGTACAGTCTGAAGAGTTAGACAGGGTTACAATGAGACTGGATCAGAGTGATTAACAGTGGTAACAGCGTGAATAGTTAGACAGGGTTACACTGAGACTGGATCAGAGTGATTAACAGTGGTATAGCGTGAAGGGTTAGACAGGGTTACACTGAGACTGGATCAGAGTGATTAACAGTGGTAAAGTGTGAAGAGTTAGACAGGGTTACACTGAGACTGGATCAGAGTGATTAACAGTGGTAACAGCGTGAAGAGTTAGACAGGGTTACACTGAGACTGGATCAGAGTGATTAACAGTGGTAACAGCGTGAAGAGTTAGACAGGGTTACAATGAGACTGGATCAGAGTGATTAACAGTGGTAACAGCGTGAAGAGTTAGACAGGGTTACACTGAGACTGGATCCGAGTGATTAACAGTGGTAACAGCGGGAATGGCCGAAGTTTAGTTGGGCTGAGGTTACATCCCAAATGCCCCCCTTTTCCCTATAAATGCACTACTTCTGAACTGGGTCCATACGGTTCCAACGGATGCCATTTGAGACACCCCGAGGTCTGTCATCTTTCTGCGGATGGCGTCTTAATGGTCATATCGTTTTAACATCCGTCCTCTCCTGTCCCTGTTCTGCATCTCACAATCTAGCGTTGTTATAGCCCTCACATTGTTTAAATGGACCCGTCTGGAGTGTCGTTTTCACTCCCAGAGTTTAGAACACACAGAATCAGAACAACAAGGATTCCCATGAAACTGGGCGGTGGAACCAGAGTTTTACAAACAGAAGCTGAGTTTTATTTAAAAGCCGCTGTTTGCTGTTTGTGCACATTTTTCAGAATGAGAAATGCAGACCATATCCTGTTAGTGGTGTGGCTGGTATCTTTATGGTGTAGTCACACACACACACACACACACATGCACACACACACACACACACACACACACACACACACACACACACACACACACACACACACACACACACACACACACACACACACACACACACACACACACACACACCCCCTCAGTCAGTTGGCCTGTTGAGTGTGAAGGCGTGGTGTGTTTAGTCATACATTAGTCTGAAGGACAGTTAAGTGCTACCTGATGTTAGTGGTGGTGGTGACTGTTGACACTGTGTGTGTGTGTGTGTGTGTGTGTGTGTGTGTGTGTGTGTGTGTGTGCACGTATGTGTGTGCATGGACACAATGGGCTCCTTGGGGTGTGCCTCACCAGGCAGGACCCCCCCCCCCCCCCCATCGCCCGGCCCTCTGCCTGCCGATCTGCCCACTCATGACTTCACAAGGCCGGTTTCAAACCTCACGAAACGGACGCCGTTTTGACTAAGTCCATTTTTGTCACATGGGTCCAGGTCGGCATCCTGTTGAAGGAAATATGAGTGCGGTGCGGTCACTATGAAACCTACCACACTGTTTAGCCAATCTATTTTTCGATACAGCCACATGTCATCAGAAAGGTCCTTGAACCTTTTAGAAGGATGGTGTTGTGATTTGAGATATGTGCGCTTAACTCAAGTTCTCCCTAAGTCTCCCATTGACGTCAAATGACTTAAGGAGATGTCTGGTAAAGTCTGTGTGCCTATCTTAACTGTGAATAGTTCTTATTACAGGAGAGGGAGAGGGAGAGGGAGAGGGAGAGGGAGAGGGAGAGGGAGAGGGAGAGGGGAGGGGAGGGAGAGGGAGAGGGAGAGGGAGAGAGAGAGAGAGAGAGAGAGAGAGAGAGAGAGAGAGAGAGAGAGAGAGAGAGAGAGAGAGAGAGAGAGAGAGAGAGAGAGAGAGAGGAGGAGGAGAGAGAGAGAGAGAGAGAGAGAGAGAGAGAGAGAGAGAGAGAGAGAGAGAGAGAGAGAGAGAGACTGATTCATCCTCAGCAAGCAGGCTGAATTAATGGTCCATGTCAATTATTTATTTGGTAGCAAACAACTGTTATGATGAAACACTTGTGAATGAAGCTTAGCGGATGGGCGTAAAGACAAATGAATGAGCTGATCTCAGTGGAGGGATGTTTCCTACACTAGAGGCATAATACTTGGTGACTCTTTGACCTATAACGTTAGATCTAATGTTAGATGAGGTCTCCTTTAGAAATATCTATTTTATACTGTTTATCTCTCCTGTAGGGATCTGGTCCAGGTAGCATGTGTTTATGATATAGAGATGATATTCTGGGAGTCTGCAGCCCCTCACAGTGAACCACACGCTCCAAGCATGAATGGAAACATGCTGCCATTGTCAAACAATACAGTTGTGTGTCGTATTTCTTTTTAAATTGTTGCTCCTATATTTGTCTTGTAACTATGTTCAGGAAAAAAAAGGTTCTGCTGAGTGAGAGTCAGAGAGAGAATAAAACTGAAAAATGATATTTAATAATGATATGTTGAATTCCTCTGTTGCCATCTGGGGAAAAAAAAGATTAAAGCAACATGTTAAAACATGAGATTGGTTACGGCTCGCGTCTCGAAATCTGTCCGAAATATCTTCTCACCCCGGTAACTGTTTCCCCCGCTCTCCTGCTCCCCCCATTTCCCCCGCTCCGCGGAGAGTTAGGAGGCCGTAATTACAGAGTAGAACAGTTGTGTTTAAACTGATATACAGTTTGCCGTTCTTCACATAAACTGTCAGAAGCTTGAATGTGAAACGCAGCAGTATAAGCGATATTTCTGTGTGGGGCGTCTGCCAATAGTCAGAACAGAATAACACTTTCCTGTCCAGCCAGCGCGCTGCGGCCACAGCGTTTATTTATCTGGACAGAGCTCATCGATGGAATTTCAGAATTAACTGACAGACTTAAAAACATTTATTGAAATGGCAGAAAAACAAAATGAACATCAGAGAACGTCCATCATCACTGGTCAACAGGAGAAAAGAGGAGAAGAGAGGAGAGGAGAGGAGAGGAGAGGAGAGGAGAGGAGAGGAGAGGAGAGGAGAGGAGAGGAGGAGAGGAGAGGAGAGGAGAGGAGAGAGAGGAGAGGAGAGGAGAGGAGAGGAGAGGAGAGGAGAGGAGAGGAGAGGAGAGGAGAGGAGGCTTTAATTTTAAGCTGAATGGATGGTGTGTATTGTGACTCGGGTAAGGGTTGATGCTGGGACTGGGGCTGGGGTGTATTGGGGCTGGGGTGTATTGGGGCTGGGGTGTATTGGGACTGAGGCTGGGGTGTATTGGGGCTGGGGTGTATTGGGGCTGGGGTGTATTGGGGCTGGGGTGTATTGGGGCTGGGGTGTATTGGGGCTGGGGTGTATTGGGGCTGGGGTGTGTTGGGACTGGGGTGTATTGGGGCTGGGGTGTATTGGGGCTGGGGTGTATTGGAGCTGGGGTGTATTGGGGCTGGGGTGTATTGGGACTGGGGTGTATTGGGGCTGGGATGTATTGAGGCTGGGGTATATTGGGGCTGGGGTGTATTGGAGCTGGGGTGTATTGGGGCTGGGATGTATTGAGGCTGAGGCTGGGGTGTATTGGGGCTGGGGTGTATTGGAGCTGGGGTGTATTGGGGCTGGGATGTATTGAGGCTGGGGTGTATTGGGGCTGGGGTGTATTGGGTCTGGGGTGTATTGGAGCTGGGGTGTATTGGGGCTGGGATGTATTGAGGCTGGGGTGTAATGTGGCTGGGGTGTATTGAGGCTGGGGTTTATTGGGGCTGGGGTGTATTGGGGCTGGGATGTATTGAGGCTGGGGTGTATTGGGGCTGGGGTGTATTGGGGCTGTGGTGTATTGGGGTTGGGGTGTGTTGGGACTGGGGTGTGTTGGGGCTGGGGTGTATTGGGGTTGGGGTGTAATGTGGCTGGGGTGTATTGGGGTTGGGGTGTGTTGGGACTGGGGTGTGTTGGGACTGGGGTGTATTGTGGCTGGGGTGTATTGGGGTTGGGGTGTATTGGGGATGGGGTGTATTGGGGCTGGGGTGTATTGGAGCTGGGGTGTATTGGGGATGGGGTGTATTGAGGCTGGGGTTTATTGGGGCTGTGGTGTATTGGGACTGGGGTGTGTTGGGACTGGGGTGTGTTGGGACTGGGGTGTATTGGGGTTGGGGTGTATTGGGGATGGGGTGTATTGTGGCTGGGGTGTATTGGGACTGGGGTGTATTGGGGCTGGGGTGTATTGGGGTTGGGGTGTATTGGGGATGGGGTGTATTGGGGCTGGGGTGTATTGGAGCTGGGGTGTATTGGGGATGGGGTGTATTGGGGCTGGGGTGTATTGGAGCTGGGGTGTATTGGGGCTGGGATGTATTGAGGCTGAGGCTGGGGTGTATTGGGGCTGGGGTGTATTGAGGCTGGGGTTTATTGGGGCTGGGGTGTATTGGGGTTGGGGTGTGTTGGGACTGGGGTGTGTTGGGGCTGGGGTGTATTGGGGTTGGGGTGTATTGGGGTTGGGGTGTATTGGGGCTGGGGTGTATTGGGGCTGGGGTGTATTGGAGCTGGGGTGTATTGGGGCTGGGGTGTATTGGGGCTGGGGTGTATTGGGGCTGGGGTGTAATTGGCTGGGGGGGACTGGGGTGTATTGGGACTGGGGTGTATTGGGGCTGGGGTGTATAGGGGCTGGGATGTATTGGGGCTGGGGTGTATTGGGGCTGGGGTATGTTGGGACTGGGGTATGTTGGGACTGGGGTGTGTTGGGACTGGGGTGTGTTGGGGTTGGGGTGTATTGGGGTTGGGGTGTATTGGGGTTGGGGTGTGTTGGGACTGGGGTGTGTTGGGACTGGGGTGTATTGAGGCTGGGGTGTATTGGGGTTGGGGTGTATTGGAGCTGGGGTGTATTGGGGATGGGGTGTATTGGGGCTGGGGTGTATTGGAGCTGGGGTGTATTGGGGATGGGGTGTATTGGGGATGGGGTGTATTGGGGCTGGGGTGTATTGGAGCTGGGGTGTATTGGGGATGGGGTGTATTGGGGCTGGGGTGTATTGGAGCTGGGGTGTATTGGGGATGGGGTGTATTGGGGCTGGGGTGTATTGGAGCTGGGGTGTATTGGGGCTGGGATGTATTGAGGCTGAGGCTGGGGTGTATTGGGGCTGGGGTGTATTGAGGCTGGGGTTTATTGGGGCTGGGGTGTATTGGGGTTGGGGTGTGTTGGGACTGGGGTGTGTTGGGGCTGGGGTGTATTGGGGTTGGGGTGTATTGAGGCTGGGGTTTATTGGGGCTGTGGTGTATTGGGGCTGTGGTGTATTGGGACTGGGGTGTGTTGGGACTGGGGTGTGTTGGGGCTGGGGTGTATTGGGGTTGGGGTGTATTGGGGTTGGGGTGTATTGGGGCTGGGGTGTATTGGGGCTGGGGTGTATTGGAGCTGGGGTGTATTGGGGCTGGGTGTATTGGGGCTGGGGTGTATTGGGGCTGGGGTGTATTGGGGCTGGGGTGTATTGAGGCTGGGGCTGGGGTATTTTGGGACTGGGGTGTATTGGGACTGGGGTGTATTGGGGCTGGGGTGTATTGGGGCTGGGGTATGTTGGGACTGGGGTATGTTGGGACTGGGGTGTGTTGGGGCTGGGGTGTATTGGGACTGGGGTGTATTGGGGCTTGGGTGTATTGTGGCTGGGGTGTATTGGGGCTGGGGTGTATTGGGGCTGGGGTGTATTGGGGCTGGGGTGTATTGGGGTTGGGGTGTGTTGGGACTGGGGTGTATTGAGGCTGGGGTGTATTGGGGCTGGGGTGTATTGGGGTTGGGGTGTATTGAGGCTGGGGTTTATTGGGGCTGTGGTGTATTGGGACTGGGGTGTGTTGGGACTGTGGTGTGTTGGGGCTGGGGTGTATTGGGGTTGGGGTGTATTGGGGTTGGGGTGTATTGGGGCTGGGGTGTATTGGGACTGGGGTATGTTGGGACTGGGGTGTATTGGGGTTGGTGTGTATTGAGGCTGGGGTGTATTGGGGCTGGGGTGTATTGGGGTTGGGGTATGTTGGGACTGGGGTGTATTGGGACTGGGGTGTATTGGGGTTAGGGTGTATTGGGGCTGAGGTGTATTGGGGCTGGGGTGTATTGGGGCTGGGGTGTATTGGGGTTGGGGTGTATTGGGGTTAGGGTGTATTGGGGTTGGGGTGTATTGGGGTTAGGGTGTATTGGGGTTAGGGTGTATTGGGACTGGGGTGTATTGGGGCTGGGGTGTATTGGGGCTGGGGTGTATTGGGGTTGGGGTGTATTGGGGCTGGGGTGTATTGGGGCTGGGGTGTATTGGGACTGGGGTGTATTGGGGCTGGGGTGTATTGGGGCTGGGGTATGTTGGGACTGGGGTGTATTGGGGTTAGGGTGTATTGGGGCAGGGGTGTATTGGGGTTAGGGTGTATTGGGGTTGGGGTGTATTGGGGTTAGGGTGTATTGGGGTTAGGGTGTATTGGGGCTGGGGTGTATTGGGGTTAGGGTGTATTGGGGTTAGGGTGTATTGGGGTTAGGGTGTATTGGGGTTAGGGTGTATTGGGGTTGGGGTGTATTGGGGTTAGGGTGTATTGGGGCTGGGGTGTATTGGGGCTGGGGTGTATTGGGGCTGGGGTGTATTGGGGTTAGGGTGTATTGGGGTTGGGGTGTATTGGGGTTAGGGTGTATTGGGGTTAGGGTGTATTGGGGTTAGGGTGTATTGGGGTTGGGGTGTATTGGGGTTAGGGTGTATTGGGGCTGGGGTGTATTGGGGCTGGGGTGTATTGGGACTGGGGTGTATTGGGGTGTATTGGGGTTAGGGTGTATTGGGGTTAGGGTGTATTGGGGTTGGGGTGTATTGGGGTTGGGGGTTGGGGTGGGGTGTATTTGGGGGTTGGGGTGTATTGGGGTTGGGGTGTATTGGGGTTGGGGTGTATTGGGGTTGGGGTGTATTGGGGTTGGGGTGTATTGGGGTCGGGGTGTATTGGGGTTAGGGTAGTTGAGACATAAAAAGTGTATTGTTAGAAAGGCTAACTTCTCCTCTATTACAGTAAAATAATGTCTCTGTGTTTCAGTGTCCATATGACTGATTCTGTTGGACCAAACCTCAAATGCAAACAGCAAGCTGAAACCGCTTGTCAGAGAGGAAGAAGTGACATCTCAACTTTGTTATTGTGACTGGCAAGGGGAGGGGCTTGGTTTGTGTGTTTAAACCATAGAGGAAGAGGCAAAGCTTCTCGCTAAAATCTGTCCAAAATAAGCCCAATGCGTTTCTATGGGCTTATTTTGGACCTAACCTTGTCGCCTGCCTTCCCACCTTTGGGACAAAAACTCCCATTGTTAGGGCTTAGACATGAGCATCTCGTCATTATATACAGATCTCTGGTGTAAATGGGAAGGTGCATCTCTTCATTATATACAGATCTCTGGTGTAAATGGGAAGGAGCATCTCCTCATTATATACAGATCTCTGGTGTAAATGGGAAGGTGCATCTCTTCATTATATACAGATCTCTGGTGTAAAATGGGAAGGAGCATCTCCTCATTATATACAGATCTCTGGTGTAAATGGGAAGGTGCATCTCTTCATTATATACAGATCTCTGGTGTAAATGGGAAGGAGCATCTCCTCATTATATACAGATCTCTGGTGTAAATGGGAAGGTGCATCTCATCATTATATCCAGATCTCTGGTGTAAATGGGAAGGTGCATCTCTTCATTATATCCAGATCTCTGGTATAAATGGGAAGGAGCATCTCTTCATTATATCCAGATCTCTGGTATAAATGGGAAGGAGCATCTCTTCATTATATCCAGATCTCTGGTATAAATGGGAAGGAGCATCTCTTCATTATATCCAGATCTCTGGTGTAAATGGGAAGGTGCACACAGCACAGAGGAGCGAAGGAGACGAGACCAAAAATTCAACATGAGAACAAGCGGACATAAACACTCATAAAATGAAAATAATACAAAAAAAATGATTATTGCGATACAGGCATTTGGGATATTGTGCAAAAACATAAATTCAAATGAATCAAAGAGGGGTTGGGGTGGGGTGAGTTGGGGTTGGGAGTGAGAGGGGTTGGGGGGAGAGGGGTCCCCTCCCTCCCCTCTCCTCTCCTCTCACCCCCCTCCCCTCTCCTCCTTATGGCTAGTTGGTTTACACAAGGAGATGAAGCTTCATGGCTAGTTGGTTTACACCAGGAGATGGTGCTTTATGGCTAGTTGGTTTACACCAGGAGATGGTGCTTTATGGCTAGTTGGTTTACACCAGGAGATGGTGCTTTATGGCTAGTTGGTTTACACCAGGAGATGGTGCTTTATGGCTAGTTGATTTACACCAGGAGATGGTGCTTTATGGCTAGTTGGTTTACACCAGGAGATGGTGCTTTATGGCTTGTTGGTTTTACACCAGGAGATGGTGCTTTATGGCTAGTTGGTTTTACACCAGGAGATGGTGCTTTATGGCTAGTTTGGTTTACACCAGGAGATGTGCTTTATGGCTAGTTGGTTTACACCAGGAGATGGTGCTTTATGGCTAGTTGATTTACACCAGGAGATGGTGCTTTATGGCTAGTTGGTTTACACCAGGAGATGGTGCTTTATGGCTAGTTGGTTTACACCAGGAGATGGTGCTTTATGGCTAGTTGAATTTACACCAGGAGATATAGCTTCATGGCGAGTTGGTTTACACCAGGATATGGTACTTTATGGCTAGTTGATTTACACCAGGAGATGGTGCTTTATGGCTAGTTGGTTTACACCAGGAGATGGTGCTTTATGGCTAGTTGAATTTACACCAGGAGATATAGCTTCATGGCGAGTTGGTTTACACCAGGATATGGTACTTTATGGCTAGTTGGTTTACACCAGGAGATGGCGCTTTATGGCGAGTTGGTTTACACCAGGAGATGGTGCTTTATGGCTAGTTGAATTTACACCAGGAGATGGTACTTTATGGCTAGTTGATTTACACCAGGAGATGGTGCTTTATGGCTAGTTGGTTTACACCAGGAGATGGTGCTTTATGGCTAGTTGGTTTACACCAGGAGATGGTGCTTTATGGCTAGTTGAATTTACACCAGGAGATATAGCTTTATGGCGAGTTGGTTTACACCAGGAGATGGTACTTTATGGCTAGTTGGTTTACACCAGGAGATGGTGCTTCATGGCTAGTTGAATTTACACCAGGAGATGGTGCTTTATGGCTAGTTGGTTTACACCAGGAGATGGTGCTTTATGGCTAGTTGGTTTACACCAGGAGATGGTGCTTTATGGCTAGTTGGTTTACACCAGGAGATGGTGCTTTATGGCTAGTTGGTTTACACCAGGAGATGGTGCTTTATGGCTAGTTGAATTTACACCAGGAGATATAGCTTCATGGCGAGTTGGTTTACACCAGGAGATGGTGCTTTATGGCTAGTTGAATTTACACCAGGAGATGGTGCTTTATGGCTAGTTGGTTTACACCAGGAGATGGTGCTTTATGGCTAGTTGGTTTACACCAGGAGATGGTGCTTTATGGCTAGTTGGTTTACACCAGGAGATGGTGCTTCATGGCTAGTTGGTTTACACCAGGAGATGCGCTTTATGGCCTGTTGGTTTACACCAGGAGATGGTGGCTTTATGGCTAGTTGGTTACACCAGGAGATGGCTTTATGGCTAGTTGGTTTACACAGGAGATGGTGCTTTATGGCTAGTTGGTTTACACCAGGATGGTGCTTTATGGCTAGTTGGTTTACACCAGGATGGCGCTTTATGCCTGTTTGCTTACACCAGGAGATGGTGCTTTATGGTTGGTTTACACCAGGAGATGGTGCTTTATGGCTAGTTGGTTTACACCAGGAGATGGTGCTTTAGTGGCTAGTTGTTACACCAGGAGATGGTGCTTTATGGCCTGTTGGTTTACACCAGGAGATTGTGCTGTGTCCAGCCCTCTTGTTCAACAGCGCTGGGTCACACACATGCACAAACACACACACACACACACACACACACACACACACACACACACACACACACACACACACACACACAGTGCAGGGTCCATCAGTGTGTGCTCTGCTGTTAATCAGATGACAGTGTAAATGGTTTCCTTCAGTCTAGATGTCTGATGTCTGGGACCAGACCAGACCAAGCTGTTCCCCACTGGTTAACATCTGATGTCTGGGGCCAGACCAGACCATGGCCATGTCAAGACTTGACAGTTCATGCAGCTTTAGTATTCCGATCACAGAGTTCTGATCATGGAATTCCGAACGCGTCATGCGTCTACACCTACATTTAAATATGTCTACCGTGTCCACAGTGTGTCCGGATTCAGACGCCAGTATGCATTATACAAACGGTGGAATAGGCAAAATATGATAACACAACAACTGATGGCAGTAGCTAACTAGCCAGCTAACATCTGTAGCTAGCCAGCAACGCTAGCAAGCAAAGCTAAAGGGATTGGAAACGGGTTAGCATTACTCTAGCCAAACTAAATATTAGCTAGCTGTCTAGAATTTATAAGTCCAGCAAACACGTTCCTCACTCGCTAGGAACGTATTTCCTCCAACGTTAATAATGAAAAGGTGCCTCTCGGTCCCAAAACACATGTTTACTGGAAACTTGTGGGAGGAGTGCTGATGACGTCGCCCACTGTTTGCGCTTTCGGTAGCCTGACTGCGTCCAGACTGAGGAGAAATCTGCACAGAATGCATCCCTGAACACCTCCTGAAGTGGTCAGACTGATCTGAACACAATGCATCCCCTGACCACCTCCTGAAGTGGTCAGACTGATCTGAACACAAAGCGACTTTTGTGCATCTGGACCCGTTTTATCTTCGTATTCTGATCGCAGAAGTCGTGTTAAGTGTCAAGTGTAGACACGACCTCCAGAAGACAGCAAAACCACCCACCTTGGTCCCATGGTAGAAATCTTGACCTCCAGAAGAAAGCAAAACCACCCACCTTGGTCCCATGGTAGAAATCTTGCTGTTCTCCACTGGTTAACATCTGATGTCTGGGACCAGACCAGACCAAGCTGTTCTCCACTGGTTAATTAAGAGTCTATTGACACACCCATGCGTCAATCTAAGTAACATAATAGAAACATCCCCATCAAAATCCATCATTTTAAGATAGAGATATCAGGGGCTGCGTCTCAATCCGCCTGTCAGCCTTCAGCAGCTGCGGTGGAAGGTGGCCGAGCTACAGCGGTGTTTGGCAGATCCTGAAGGTGGCCGAGCTACAGCGGTGTTTGGCAGATCCTGAAGGTGGCCGAGCTACAGCGGTGTTTGGCAGATCCTGAAGGTGGCCGAGCTACAGCGGTGTTTGGCAGATCCTGAAGGTGGCCGAGCTACAGCGGTGTTTGGCAGATCCTGAAGGTGGCCGAGCTACAGCGGTGTTTGGCAGATCCTGAAGGTGGCCGAGCTACAGCGGTGTTTGGCAGATCCTGAAGGTGGGCCGAGCTACAGCGGTGTTTGGCAGATCCTGAAGGTGGCCGAGCTACAGCGGTGTTTGTCAGATCCTGAGACATCCTGAAAATCGGTCTTCTCACGAAAACGTCTGTAGCCTCTGAACAGTTTGGCCTAGAAAACTACTATGACCCCACTGTGGAAAGATGAAACTTTACCAACATAATGGTATCATGGGACTCGTCTGAAGGTAACCCGTACAAATGAAAGGAAGTATGGAGGTAGTTTTGTGCCAACAAAAATAAGGGGTTAAATATGTGTAAAAAAAATATATATATATATTTCCTGATCTTTCTTATATCTACTAGATAAAGGACAGACACTTACAAACCTTATTCCTTATGATTAATTTTTTGACTGTCTTCTTTGCCATTTATGAATGTGTTATTCAATGTGTTTCTATGGGCTATAGTATTAAAGGCCAAATTCAATATTGTCTTAAAACATATATATATATACAGTGGGGAAAAAAAGTATTTGATACACTGCCGATTTTGCAGGTTTTCCTACTTACAAAGCATGCAGAGGTCTGTAATTTGTATCATAGGTACACTTCAACTGTGAGAGACGGAATCTAAAACAAAAATCCAGAAATTTAATTGTATGATTTTTAAGTAATAATTTGCATTTTATTGCATGACATAAGTATTTCATACATCAGAAAAGCAGAACTTAATATTTGGTACAGAAACCTTTGTTTGCAATTACAGAGATCATACATTTCCTGTAGGTCTTGTCCAGGTTTGCACACACTGCAGCAGGGATTTTGGCCCACTCTTCCATACAGACCTTCTCCAGATCCTTCAGGTTTCGGGGCTGTCGCTGGGCAATACGGACTTTCAGCTCCCTCCAAAGATTTTCTATTGGGTTCAGGTCTGGAGACTGACTAGGCCACTCCAGGACCTTGAGATGCTTCTTATGGAGCCACTCCTTAGTTTCCCTGGCTGTGTGTTTCGGGTCGTTGTCATGCTGGAAGACCCAGCCACGACCCATCTTCAATGCTCTTACTGAGGGAAGGAGGTTGTTGGCCAAGATCTTGCGATACATGGCCCCATCCATCCTCCCCTCAATACGGTGCAGTCGTCCTGTCCCCTTTGCAGAAAAGCATCCCCAAAGAATGATGTTTCCACCTCCATGCTTCACGGTTGGGATGGTGTTCTTGTGGTTGTACTCATCCTTCTTCTTCCTCCAAACACGGCGAGTGGAGTTTAGACCAAAAAGCTCTATTTTTGTTTCATCAGACCAGATGACCTTCTCCCATTCCTCCTCTGGATCATCCAGATGGTCATTGGCAAACTTCAGACAGGCCTGGACATGCGCTGGCTTGAGCAGGGGGAGCTTGCGTGCGCTGCAGGATTTTAATCCATGACAGCGTAATGTGTAACTAATGGTTTTCTTTGAGACTGTGGTCCCAGCTCTCTTCAGGTCATTGACCAGGCCCTGCTGTGTAGTTCTGGGCTGTTCCCTCACCTTCCTCATGATCATTGATGCCCCACGAGGTGAGATCTTGCATGGAGCCCCAGACCGAGGGTGATTGACCGTCATCTTGAACTTCTTCCATTTTCTAATAATTGCGCCAACAGTTGTTGCCTTCTCACCAAGCTGCTTGCCTATTGTCCTGTAGCCCATCCCAGCCTTGTGCAGGTCTACAATGTTATCCCTGATGTCCTTACACAGCTCTCTGGTCTTGGCCATATTTCTTCGTCTTTGCCTACACCATCACAATTAATCCATTATTTATTTTATTTTAAGGAAACATGATATGAAATAAATGTAGCCTACTTCACTTAGGCCCTGAGCTGGCTATGCAATATGGATGTTGGCTACGCTACTTCATTTAGCAGACAAGATTTGCTTAGAATTCAGTGGAATATATTGTATATTAATATAATGAATACAGTATTTTATATTATTTAGAGTATGAAGAATAGGCCTATAATCGAAAAAATTATATTTACCCCAAACAATTTCCGAGGGAGTCTACACATGCGGCTATTCTGTGTTGAGCAGATACAGTGAGGGAAAAAAAGTATTTGATCCCCTGATGATTTTGTACGTTTGCCCACTGACAAAGACATGATCAGTCTATAATTTTAATGGTATGTTTATTTGAACAGTGAGAGACAGAATATCAACAAAGAAATCCAGAAAAATGCATGTCAAATTTTTTTTAAATTGATTTGCATTTTAATGAGGGAAATAAGTATTTGACCCCCTCTCACTCAGAAAGATTTCTGGCTCCCAGGTGTCTTTTATACAGGTAACGAGCTGAGATTAGGAGCACACAGTCACGGATTCAGTCGAAGCTGTTCCTCCTCCTTGCTCGGGCAGGCTTCGGCGTTTGTCGTCACCGGAGTACTAGCTGCTACCGATCCATGTTTCTATGTTCGACTTGTTTTGTCTGTATTGGTGTCACGTTCGTTTATAGACGGGACGGACCAAGGCGCAGCGTGATATGCATACATGTTTATTAAATATTAAACACAACGACAAAATAACGAACAAAACGAAAACGTGAAGTCCAAGGCAGCACAACACAACATACCTTACACGGAACAAGATCCCACAACTAACTAGTGCCAAAAGGCTGCCTAAGTATGGTCCCCAATCAGAGACAACGAGCGACAGCTGCCTCTGATTGGGAACCACACCGGCCAACATAGAAATAGATATACTAGAACATCAACATAGAAATATACAACATAGAACATACACACCCTGACTCAACATATACGAGTCCCTTGAGTCAGGGCGTGACAATTGGTCACACCTGTTTGCCATCATGTAATGATGTCTTCCCTATGTAACCCTCTGGCTCACACTGTGTGTTGTGCGTGTTTGTTCATGTTTTGGTTGTCGTACGTGACCGGGTTTGTTCCTCCCTGTGTGGAGATTAGCTCTGATTCGTCCTACCGCATCACACTGACGCCTTGACAGAAACACGCACCAAATATGGAGTCAGCAGGTACAGCCATTCCGGCCGGATCGATGGAGGAACGCGTCCAACAGCAGGCGACCATGATCCAGGCTCTCTGCACCGCAATGGAGCGCGTGGTGAATACCGTGGAGCGATGGGAGAGAGGTGGTTTTCCTCCTCCAACTACACAACCACCCACACCGCTGTCCACCTTTTCACCACCTGGGTCCAGTGAGATTCGGCTCTCGCTCCCGAGGGCATATGACGGTACATCTGCCGGGTGTCAGGGTTTTCTGCTCCAGGTAGAGCTCTACCTGGCTACCATCCACCCGGCTCCCTCGGGATACGAGAGCGTGTCCGCCCTGTCGGCTTGAGTGGGGAGGAATAGACGCAGCATCTGTACGTTATGAGGAGTGGACGCCGGAGAGCGGCGGGCGAACGTCTATTCCACCTCAGACAGGGGAAGATGAGCGCACAGGATTTTGCACTAGACTTTAGGACTCTGGCTGCCAGCGCAGGATGGAATGAGAGGGCCCTTATCGACCACTAGCGATGCAGCCTAAGGGAGGACGTTCGTCGGGAACTGGCCTGCAGGGACACCAACCTAAACCTGGACCAACTGGTGGATACAGTGGGGAAAAAAAGTATTTAGTCAGCCACCAATTGTGCAAGTTCTCCCACTTAAAAAGATGAGAGAGGCCTGTAATTTTAATCATAGGTACACGTCAACTATGACAGACAAAATGAGGAAAAAAATCCAGAAAATCACATTGTAGGATTTTTAAATGAATTTATTTGCAAATTATGGTGGAAAATAAGTATTTGGTCAATAACAAAAGTTTCTCAATACTTTGTTATATACCCTTTGTTGGCAATGACACAGGTCAAACATTTTCTGTAAGTCTTCACAAGGTTTTCACACACTGTTGCTGGTATTTTGGCCCATTCCTCCATGCAGATCTCCTCTAGAGCAGTGATGTTTTGGGGCTGTCGCTGGGCAACATGGACTTTCAACTCCCTCCAATGATTTTCTATGGGGTTGAGATCTGGAGACTGGCTAGGCCACTCCAGGACCTTGAAATGCTTCTTACGAAGCCACTCCTTCGTTGCCCGGGCGGTGTTTTGGGATCATTGTCATGCTGAAAGACCCAGCCACGTTTCATCTTCAATGCCCTTGCTGATGGAAGGAGGTTTTCACTCAAAATCTCATGATACATGGCCCCATTCATTCTTTCCTTTACACGGATCAGTCGTCCTGGTCCCTTTGCAGAAAAACAGCCCCAAAGCATGATGTTTCCACCCCCATGCTTCACAGTAGGTATGGTGTTCTTTGGATGCAACTCAGCATTCTTTGTCCTCCAAACACGACGAGTTGAGTTTTACCAAAAAGTTCTATTTTGGTTTCATCTGACCATATGACATTCTCCCAATCCTCTTCTGGATCATCCAAATGCACTCTAGCAAACTTCAGACGGGCCTGGACATGTACTGGCTTAAGCAGGGGGACACGTCTGGCACTGCAGGATTTGAGTCCCTTGCGGCGTAGTGTGTTACTGATGGTAGGCTTTGTTACTTTGGTCCCAGCTCTCTGCAGGTCATTCACTAGGTCCCCCCGTGTGGTTCTGGGATTTTTGCTCACCGTTCTTGTGATCATTTTGACCCCACGGGGTGAGATCTTGCGTGGAGCCCCAGATCGAGGGAGATTATCAGTGGTCTTGTATGTCTTCCATTTCCTAATAATTGCTCCCACAGTTGATTTCTTCAAACCAAGCTGCTTACCTATTGCAGATTCAGTCTTCCCAGCCTGGTGCAGGTCTACAATTTTGATTTCTGGTGTCCTTTGACAGCTCTTTGGTCTTGGCCATAGTGGAGTTTGTAGTGTGACTGTTTGAGGTTGTGGACAGGTGTCTTTTATACTGATAACAAGTTCAAAACAGGTGCCATTAATACAGGTAACGAGTGGAGGACAGAGGAGCCTCTTAAAGAAGAAGTTACAGGTCTGTGAGAGCCAGAAATCTTGCTTGTTTGTAGGTGTAGGTGACCAAATACTTATTTTCCACCATAATCTGCAAATAAATTCATTAAAAATCCTACAATGTGATTTTCTGGAAAAAGAAATTCTCATTTGTCTGTCATAGTTGACGTGTACCTATGATGAAAATTACAGGCCTCTCTCATCTTTTTAAGTGGGAGAACTTGCACAATTGGTGGCTGACTAAATACTTTTTTTCCCCACTGTATGTCTATCAGGCTGGATAACCTGTTGGCCACCCGCGGACGTCCGGATCAGGGACCGCCCATTCCATCCCCCAACACCCTCCGATCCTACCCCTATGGAGCTCGGAGGTATTGCTAAGTCTCCGAATCTCTGGGCAGGGGATACATTTGGCCTTCCACTTCACCTGTCTCCTCAAGTTTCTTTTTTGTGAAGAAAAAAGGATGGTGGCTTACGCCCGTGCATTGACTACCGTGGTCTTAATCAGATCACAGTTAAGTACAGCTATCCTCTACCTCTGATTGCTAGTATGACGGAGTCATTGCACGGTGCTTCTTCACTAAATTGGATCTCAGGAGCGCTTACAACCTGGTGCGTATCCGGGAAGGGGGTCGAGTGGAAGACGGCATTTAGTACCACCTCTGGGCACTATGAGTACCTCGTCATGCCGTACGGGGTTGATGAATGCTCCATCAGTCTTCCAATCCTTTGTTGATGAGATTTTCAGGGACCTGCACGGACAGGGTTTAGTGGTGTATATTGATGACATTGTCATATACTCCGCTACAAGGGCCGAGCATGTGTCCCTGGTGCGTCGGGTGCTTGGTTGACTGTTGGAGCATGAATTGTATGTCAAGGCAGAGAAATGTCTGTTCTTCCAAGAGTCCATCTGCTTCCTAGGGCACCGCCTGTCCGCGTCAGGTGTGGAGATGGAGATTGACCGCATTTCGGCCGTGCGTAATTGGCCGACTCCAACCACGGTCAAGGAGGTGCAGTGATTCTTAGGGTTTGCCAACTACTACTGGAGGTTTATCCAGGGCTTTAGTCAGGTAGTGGCTCCCATTATCTCCTTGCTGAAGGGGGGGCCGGTGCGACTGCAGTGGTCAGCTGGGGCGGACAGGGCTTTTGGTCACCTGAAGGACCTGTTTACCTCAGCTCCATGCTCATCCGGATCCCTCCTTTCATTTCACTCCAGCTGTACTGTCTCAGCCCTCGGGTACACCACCTAAGCTCTCCCCCTGTGCATAGCCTACAAGCCACTGATAAATACCTTTTAAAAAGAGTGTGCAAAGCTGTCATCAAGGCAAAGGGTGGCTATTTGAAGATTCTCAAATATAAAATATACTTTGATTTGTGTAACACTTTTTTGTTTACTACATGATTCCATATGTGTTATTTCATAGTTTTGATGTCTTCACTATTATTCTAAAATGTAGAAAATAGTAAAAAAAAATAAAGAAAACCCCATGAATGAGTAGGCGTGTCCAAACTTTTGACTGATAGTGTATGTGTGAAATTAGTTTTGATTTAGAATGTATCATTATCATGCACCTGTCAGGGAAAAAATACATCCATATGCACATAAATAGCGAATGGAGGACGCTTTTCCAGTGGTTCATTTTCATGCCAGCCAGTATACTATACTGCTGTTGAAAATATAAGCAATGTGCTTCATATT